>VUQR01036770.1:46937-58530 GCA_015108515.1 Hemichromis elongatus
GGGGGTGAATAAAAAAAAAAAAAAAAAAAAAAAAAAAGCCAATACTTTTGCACAGGGTTTTTTTCCTCTGTGTGTGTGTACTAAAAAGGTTATGTTGGAAAAGGTGGCAGCTGCAGGCCATTTATCCAGAAGATGATTTTTTTTATTTTTTTTTTACAGTTCTGCAGCCACTTTTGTGCAAAACGAATCCAGGTGGCCATTGTTTTTGCCAAAGAACAGATAGGCAAGCTTTAGAACAGTGAATGTCTATTAATGACTGTTTGATTGGCAGTTGTTTGAATGCAGCCATCATTTCTTACTTGGCAGCTGATTGATTGATTTCTTGGATGACTAGGATGAACGCCTTTAGATTTGTGAAGTTGCTAGTGTATAATTTGTGGGCTTTGATGTCCCAGAGTAAGTAACTAAATTGCATTATATTACCTCTTCAGTTTTTTTTTTTTAAATCTGAAGAGTTGTTTAGTTTGTTAGCCTCTACTTCCACCTCTTCAGTTTTTATGATGCTGCAACAACTCTGAAGTATATTATTCAGTTAAACTTAAATGATACACTTGAGCTTTCAAGCAAGTCTAAAGTTCAGCATGACTACCTTAAACCAAAAAGATTCTGGGTTTGGAAAACTTGATTCAGACCTTGTACGTTTGTAAAACCTTCATTAGTTTGCCTGATCTAATAATTGCACAGAACTGCTTCTCTCTAATTTCTCTGCCTTTTCAGATGAGCAACCATGATGACAGTCGCCAGAGAATCAAGGTGACCAGGTCAATAGACCTGCCACAGGCCAGAAGAATTAATTACTCAAACTTTCTTATTACTGCTTTTCATATATGTGTCGTTTCTTCTCTGGAGAGAAGGGGAATGAAAGTAAATACGTAGAAGCAAGACAGAATGTGCCTGAATGACATCTAGATATTTGAAACAGTGAAGATCCAAAGAGTAGAGGTAGTGAAGGCGGATGAGTCTAAATACCCCGGGTCTAAACCATCTAAAGCAACGGAAAGTGCACGAGAGGTGAAGGAGCATCTCAGGGCTGATTTGTGACGGAAGGACAGCAGCAAGAGAGAAAGGAAAGCTTTAAAAGACTGTAGTCAGATCTGGTCTCATGTATAGTTTGGAGACAATGGCACTAACAAAAAGACAAGAGGCTGAGCTGGAGGCAGCAGAGTTTTTCATTGGGAATGACCAGAATGAACAGGATTAGCAATAAATATGTGAGAGGGGCTGCTCAAGTGGAGCTTTTTCAAGCAGTTTGGACATGTGCAGAGGAGGAATAGCGGATATGTTGAACAAAGGATGTTGAAGATGGAGCTGCCATGCAGGAGGAAAACTGGAAGGCCACAAAAAAGGTTCATTGATGTAGTGAAGGATGACATGCAGAGGCTGCGTGTGACAGAGGATTCCAGGGATGGAATGAGATGGAGACAGATGAAGGGAGCAGCAAAGAGAAGACGATTTTTAAAAAAAGGAATACGCTGTATTGTTTTTTGTTGTTTTGTTTTTGCATGTGATATTTCACACCATCAAACGAATTCTAATATTGACAAAAGATAACACCAGATAACAAAACGTGAGTTTTTAAATTATGATTGTATTTATTAAGGGAAATAAGATATCCAAACCTACCTGACCCTGTGTGAATTGATGCTCTTCTTAAATCATAAATTAATTGTGATTACCCACATTTGTTGGAAAGTTGAGTAAAGTTTTACTAGCCACACTCTACCAGACCTGTGGAATCAACAAAACACTAGAACCTGTCTGACAAAGTGAAGCAGGCTAAAAGATCTCTGTGGTGAGAATAAGGCACGGCGGGACCACGGAGCTTCAGTTTGCACCATCTTTATTAAACGCTTCTCACCACAACTCTCTCCCAACCCCTGAGTCCCCGTGTTTTAACAGGTGGGCGTAATTGCAGATGCCGTGCAGGTGCGTCCGCACAGCACCGCAAACTACGCCCACCACAATCTCCAAGAGCAATGCGTCATGCACTGAAACAGCTGTCCTGCTGCTGGCATCTGTCAGTCTGGAAAGGCTTACAAAATCAAGTCTTTGGCATTCCAGCGAGTCACGGTGAGAGTCACTAAACTTGAAACAGTAGTAAACCTTCCCCGGTGTGTGCAAAATTACTCCATCACACATCGAAGACTAATCATAGAGTTTACAAAAGAACCGAGAACAAAATCTAGAGAACTGCAGGACTCCATTGGCTCTGTTTAGGTCAGTGTTCATGATTTAACAACAAGAAAGAGACTGGGCTATCATGGTTTTGCAATTACCAGACTGAAGGAGCAGACTCAGACAACTGTAGAAAGGTTTAAAAGATTTATTTACAAACTGGACTGAATAATGCACCAGCAGTAGATTTATTGAGCGGGAGCTAACTTCAACACTGATGACCAGAGAGAGTCTGCGGAGAGGGAGAGAGGCTATTAGCAAAGACCAACAGTGAAAGGGAAGCAGTAATTGCACTGTGAATTTTTACTTTGAGTCCTTACTTGAGAGCCGACAGAGCTGCACTGCGAGAGGGAGCAGGCTTGAATCCAAAGGCGATGGAAGGAGTTCAGCGGAAAGTAGGCAGGCAGGCAGGTGAGTTTCAGGTAAGTCCTTTTTTTTTCCATGGAATTCTACAAGGCTAGTGTGCTGATGAGTAGTCTGAAAGTGAGCTCTGGACTCCACGAGAGAAAACAGGTAAGTACGTCTGTTGGTGAGGCAGAAAAGATGAGAAACAAGTGTTACAGAGCAAGACATACAAAGGCAAGAGTCAAACAAAGGGTGCCAATTTACCGTCATGGTGCAGACAACGATTTGGCAGAGGATCACTGCCACAGCCGGTCATTTAATACTCAGCACTTGATGGAGCAATGAATTGCAGGTGTGTGAGAGCAAGCCCAGGAAAGGCAGCACTGCCCAGAGGCAGAAGCAAAAATGATCTTCCCACCTGAGAGAAAAGGAAGGAAAGGGAGAAAGAGAGTAGAGAAAACGGATCGAAATGGCACAAATCATATCACACAATCATCTTAATTATCTCCAAGACCAAAACCAAGACCTTTGGGAAATTCTTCACTGGACCGACGAGACAAAAGTTTGAGCGACCTGGCAAAACACTAATAGAGCATTTCATTAATCCATCATACCAGCAGTCCAACATGGTGGTGGCAGCGTGATGGTGTGTGGCTGCTTTGCTGCTTCAGGACCTGGTAGACTTTCTAATCAGAGAGTTTTACTCTAGTGGACAGATAGGTGAAAATGATGCTCCTAAATATAAATTGACGCTTTTCTCTATTATTTGCATAGACATTGTCACACCTACAGCGATTAGTGACATCTGTATATTTAAAAAAAATATTCATTATAAATCCCAATTCTTTCATCATCACCCCACAAGTTTAATATTATGTTCTTTATTTGCATTTGTTTCACGTTCAACATATGCCACCTGCACATAACTTTACAGTCACCTAAATTTGCTTCTGCAACGGTTTTTCTTTGAGCCACCAGCAAGTATGGAATGAAGAAATCCAAAAAGGGCCCCAGGTTTGGCAAAAAAAATAAATACTTGTATGGTTGTACATCTTTGACCTAAAGATCAGGCCATGACCTTATATATAAAGTCTACATCTAATTTCATAAACATTCTGACTGCTTTCAAGTCAGCAGCAACAGCGTTCGCTGTTGCTGCTGACTTGAAAGCAGTCAGAATGTTTACTGGAAAAAAAAAAGAAATAAACACACATTAAGGATCTGAAAGAAGAGCAGAAACTTCTTTGACTTCCTTGAAGTTCGAGCCATTCAAACACACCTCCTCCAAAACCAAGGAAATCGGACAGTTCTTTGAATACACCAGGTAATATAATAGAGTCTATGTCACTGACAAGCCTTTCACGATCAGCAAGATGATTTTTTTTTTATAAGGATGCATTAATATAATTACCAGAGTCTTTTATGAGAATTATGAGTTTATGTTTACGCACCATTAAAATGCTGCATAGAGATCTGCTCTTTGCAGAGGACACTTAATAGGTGGAATCAAATGGTCCGGGATTATGGTACCAGCTGTGGTATGGGGATGAAAGCCTCAGGGGTCAAGGAAAAAGACTTCTATTTCAAAGAGCACTTTAGTCTAGCAAACCGATCTATGTGCAGCACCAAGGAGAGTGACGCATGCAGGCATTCTCGAACTAAAGCAACAGGCTCCACACATGTGAAGATGTCTCTTACACATGAATGTAACTTGCTGCACTGTAGTAAATCATGTGTTATAATTTATACATGCAAACGCCTTTTTTACAAGGTTGCTAGTTGTGCATGTTTTGTGTTCACATTCCAGCTATTTCAAAAGTACAATTGAGAGATAGAGCACACTAGCAAATAACAATTTACAGAATTTTGCAACCGCCATACCCAAGACTAAAAATATCTTATGTTTTTACATTGCATTGTTAATAGTGTTCTTTCCCTCCTTACGTGATGCTGTGATAACAGTGTTTTTCAATGGCAAAACAACAGGGCTTCAAAGTTATGTCGAACAGGTTTGCTGAGACAATCTTTGTCGAGTTTTTCTTTACTTTTTCTATTCTTTGCTGCTACACACATACAAGGACACATGCAGACACAAAGACACATACATAAGGCTAGAAAAGAGTGATTTGTGTAAAGAGGCTTTAACAGAAACAGGAGGGGGGCTGCTGAAACATTTCTCTCTTTCTTTTTTCTTCTTCCGACTGATGGGAGATATTTGGAGAAATTGCAACTATATTAATTTTCAAATACTTGTCTGTGGAGAATTCCACTGGAGTTTTTAGCTACATGATAACCAGTGTGTGTTTCCCCACACATAGGTGCATAATATTAGGCTACACAGACACCTAAGCGTGTTCTTTTGAGTACTTCAGAATATTTTTCTATACTATTCAGATTTGTGGTTCTGCCATGACTCATTCCATTATCTTCAGTGCTAGCTGTTCTCTCAAACCACAGTCAGGTTTACTGTTTCTTTACACGTACCAAGAGTTTTTCTCTCTGTGGACCCATCCTCCATTCCTCCTTCATCTTCAAGCCTGTCTTCCTAGCAGCCATGCTCACCTTCAGCCGCACTTACAGCTAGACAATTTTGCCTTTTTACAATAAATCTTTCAGATCTTCTCTGTGTGCTGTGTTTGTGTCCGCCGTGTAGTTTTAAAGAACCCAGACATGTGTTAAACTTTAAGATGAACACAAGTCTTTGTGAGTTCGGCCTTGCGCGTGAGGTCTGAGCTGTAATTGATGAGTCAGTAAAAGTCTGTATGTTGAAGACTGTTTAACATGCACCAGCCTGAATACAGGCTGCTGCGTTTTGAATGGTATCGACTCATTCTGAATCATCTTTAGAAAAAAAAGAAAGCTATACATCATTTGAAAGCCTCACAATTTAAAGAAAAAAATACTATTCTAGGATTCCAAGACCACAGCAGAACAAGTTCAGCATTTTGTAATCAAATGTACATTAGCTGAACAAAATGCACCTGAACCTTTAGTCTATGTAAGTTTGTGAAAATGGATATGTTATTTTGAGGTTGCATCTACAGTCGTTTTGTCCCGCTCATCTATCTCATAACTTCTATTCCTCTTTTTCGGCATGTGTCCGTTTAGCGATTATTTCCCAAGGCGATCTCCAAGATGAGTTAAAACAATGTGACAAAGGAGAGATGGGCTCCGCTGGCGAATCAACAAAGTGCTGCAGCGGTGCAAAACGTGCTGCGCGCTGCTGGGTTTGTGGAATCGCAGGATGGGGAAATTGAAATCAGCTGGCTTTTCTATTTGATAAAATGCGTGTGAGCAATTTAGGGGAAATCTTTTGATAGAGCAGCATGGTCCTCTCCTTTTTTTTTCACTTAGAGGTTTTATTTCAATCACATTTTTTGCAGAATAACCCACCTCTGCCAATGAAAGGATTCACACCTAGATCAGCGTTAATGAACTGGGAAAATAGAGGGGAGTAGATGTGAAAAAAAAAACTGGGCTTTAATGTTGAAGTGATTAAAATTGGACAAAAATAGATAATGGCACTTTTGTGGACAGTATTTCTGTCCCAAAGTGAATGACTGAATAGTTTCTATGGACATATCAGATGGTTTGATACTAAGCAAGTTTGCACTTATATGTTCTGCCTCCTGGAACTAGCAACTCCAGCACGACAAAAGATCTTTCTTTCTTTCTGTTATTCGGTTCTAATATGTTACACAATAAAATAGCAGTCAAATAAATAGCAGGATGGCAGAATGGCTTGCTTTAAGCTTTCCAGGTGGTGACGAGTGAGTGCATATTGTTCCCCTTCTTCTTTCTTATAGCTGTATACTTTTGCTGCAGTGATCGTTGGGTATTTCAAACTGATACAAAGCAACTCAACCGAATGGGAGCTTGAGGGCTTGTCGGATTCCTTCATGTACCGCAGTCACACAGTAGACTTACTGCTTGTTAGCCTGTTGGCCTATTAGCCTGTGCATATTACTTTCTGATTTCTGCTGCCTGAAAACTTTGGAGAGATTTGCTGCTGCAGCTGCAGTTTGTTAAAGTTACAGAACTTTTAGATCCTTGAGAATCCTTTCTGGTATCCCCGTGCCGGTCTTGGCAGGATCCAATTAATAAGTTGGTTGCACAGCTTAGTGTGTGCTGTTCCTACTTGCTGCTTTGCCCTGAAGTCTGAGGCATCTTCACTGTCCTACAAATGACCTCTTGTTTCAGTTCTTTTATTAAGTCCAGTCTTTATCAGCTCTTTCTCAGATATTTTAATATTACTTACCCCTTTTAATCAGCCAACCTTTCCATTGAACAGCTTCTTTTTCCTCTCCATTTGCAAATTCACCTGCTGCAGCAAGATATTCTCATGGCAGGTTATGTGCTTTGGTTTCAGTAAGGACCATCCAAGAAAAGGCTTCCATGTTTAATCTCTCAGCCACGGTCCCCTTTTTTCCCAGCAGGTGTGTTCGGTTAATCATTTTATATGACTGACTTTGGTTGGAATCCTTAAATCATTAAGATTCTTGGTGTCAGCAACTTTCATGTCCTACCTTGGCACTTTAAAACCCTATATCTGAAGGCTGGAAGGGTGCATGTGTTTTTGAGCTTCAGAATCTCAGTTTGTGCTTAATCACCTGTCAAGCTACTGCACATAGCACACTTGAATAATCAGTGTCTGTACTGTATATATAATATGTGTTTGCGTGTATAGCTGTTCTTTTTTATTATTATTATTTGGTAAGGGTTTCTCTATTTTGGGAAGGCTAAGTTCTGTGGATTTGAGCTGGACTTGTTTTGCTTCTGTGAAAGCTTCAAAATCAGCCTTTAGGTTTGTTTTCTAGTTTGGGAGATAGTACAACCTCACTGTGTTCCTTTATCTGAAAAGAAGATTAGACCGAGAAGGATGCATGAGGGAAATTCTCTCTGTGGAAGAATAAGCTTCAGAACTGAATTAGACTGTGCCTATATTAACACATATCCTCATCTCGCTTTTCCTTGACAACCTTGTTTTTTTTAGGGATATCTTTGTCTATATTTTATACTTCTCATATGGATCTCTTGAACAACTATTTGTGAGTGCTATTAGTCAACGAGTCTCTACAATGTTTCCATGACATATCCCTTAGTTTGAATGTTTCATTTCTAATTGGTTCTTGACTATGAAATTATGCTTTCTCAGAAAGAAATGCCACGCATGGGTTCACAGATGAGCAGTGAATATTGTAGGAAAGATTCTACAACAAACTGTGTGCGCTGTATCCTGTGTCAGCATAAAAAAAGCTGAGTTGAGTTTTGAGGAAACAGATACAGCAGCGCTATCCAGTCTGAGCACAGTACACATAGGTATTCATGGGTGGCTCCCACTTTAGCTCATCAGCTGTATCCTATATCATCAGCACGTGAGTCAGGTTTCCAGTAGGCAAGTTCAGTAGTCCCAACACATATTGATTAGAAGCACCTGAATGAAGACAATCTGCAGCTCTCAGAACCATCTGTTCACTAAGAATTTGCAAATAGTAGTGAAATTTGTCAGAAACAATTGTTTTTTTCAGTAATCTGCTATTCATACTAAAAATTTAAGATATGTGAGTGAGCTTGTGTGTCTGCTAACACCCTAATAAGCACATGCTTTGTGACAAATAAATAACAGATTAAAATTATTAGCTCTCTCTCCAGTCAGTTTCTCATTTCATAGCTGGACTCCAAGTCCAAAAGTTTGGAGTCCCATGGATGGACTCCAAAATCCGCAAATTTGGGCTGCTGCAGGCGACATTGGTCCGTGTTTTGCTCAGTGAGCTCAGTTTTCCTTCTGCAGTTCTCCTTCTGCTTAGAATGGCCATCCAGCTTGCAGTGGATCTACAGAGAACAAGGACTACAGTCAAAAGCTGTAGTCTAAGACGCTAGTTGGAGTCCATCTGGCGCACATTTAGAGACTCACTGAAGAGGCAGCTAAACGATACAAAGGAGCACAATAACAGCAACCTGCCCACCCAAGGTGAACATGAAAAGGAAAGGGCCGGGGCTAGATGCTTAGCAATAACTTAACTGTCAAAATAAGAGCAAGCAGATTATCCAGTAATAAGTCCGTTGCAGATGGTGTCATTTTCTCAGAGGGATTTAAAAAATTAAAAAAATCCAAATTTAGTTGCCAAATGTACTTGGGTGGCCGTTGATAAACCTGGGTGGCTGCCCAAGTGCAGACTGTGTGTGGGAAACTATTGGGCTCATGATGGACAGTAAAAAAGATCCAATTTGATGCAGCACTATTTAATGTGTCATTTATCTTTCCTTTTCTCTTCTTCTTCATCTTCAGTGTCAAAACATGCTGTTACCCACAATGCAACTTGACTGCTGACTGTGTGTTCAGAGATTTGTTTGTGCTATGCTTGTGTCAGCTAATGTAGCCTTAAGCTGCTAGCCTCAAGCGGAGATGAGGAACAGGTTGCAGACGGTAAACTCACTTTTTTCCAACTCCACGTACCCACATTTTTTTTGTCTTTGTCAAACTTCTAGTCTTCACGCTCAACCAACATAACTTAAGGCGATTGAGAAGACTTCATGAAGCTCCCTCTGGGGCCACAAAAGGCTTTAAACAAGTTTTCTTTTCTCCCCCCACATTTGCAGTAGCATTCACTGAGACCTGTAAACAGCCTTTGATGTACAAAATTGGCGGATTTTCCCTTTAAACCCTGGGATGAAAACATGCGTCACCGCCCACACTGCTAAGAGGAAGCAACACTGTGTCAAAGTAACTGTTTCACCATGGAGTCACTTTGTAACATTAAATTAACATTACGACCACTGGCAATGTGGAAGCATGGTGATGTGTATACTGCAAGTCATGGGAATAAGGGGCAAATCAACCTTCTTTGATTAGACGCCACCCACAAAAGCGCCCCACAAAAAAAACAAAAAAAAGCCTCCATAAATGACTGCTACTAATGAGTACATGAAATCAATTTATTTCGTTTTTGGGCTGTAATGAAAAGATCATACTGGTGATGCGGAAAATATCTGGCAAAACAACAGATGTGAGTGAGCAGAGAGTATTAAATTCAGCCTTTTAGTTTCCCCTCACTAAGATCTGCAGGTGCTTTTGGAGGAACCGCGGAGACCACGGCAAATCGCAGTGTATCTTGCCTGGATACAGCTGAGCTCTAGGCTGGGGTCAAAACCCGGCAGGTGGCGTTCCACAGCTGCCCCAAAACATCACTCTCAGTGGAGCCATAACAGAGACCAGCAGATGGACTGTTGATTTGTATTGTTGATATTTATCTATCACACTTTTGCATTTACCCACCTAACCCGACTGTTCAATATTTACGAGGTTGTATTTAAAGTGTTTAAGTGCAGTGATCTCTAAATGGGTCTAGATGACAATTGCATGAAGATTACTGCTTAGTAAAAGCACTGTATAATTACTAGAAACCTATTGTAAATGCTACTTATTGGACTTATAGGTTTTTGCCAACTCTATACTGTGTGCCTCGTGGTAAAAGTGAGGCTTGTTAACGTCTGCCAGTCAAGACAATGATTGTTTGTCTATAACCTTTGGCAAGCAGTTGTTACAATGCTTCACATTGTGATTAGACCTTGTTTCTTCACTGGAGACGTGCTCCAAGTGGAGTGAAGATACTTTGTGACAAAGGCATTTGAGGAAGAGGTGAAGACCCCAGAAAACAGCATTTATCTTGTTGATAACCCTGTTGCCCTGCAGGACAGCCAGGATGCCCTTCAGAAACTGTTATCTAGAAGAAAAAAAACCCTTGCTAAGATTTCAAGCTTTTTGGGTCCCTCACTCTCTTGTTTTACCATTGATTGAGGAACTGGACTGAAGTAATAGGAACTCTGTGATTTTGAAAATTGGTCTGTCAAGGTACTCATTTAAAACCCCACTTAATGCCCCTGCATTTGAGGTTTGAATTTTTTTCCTTCACTTCCATCAAAACATATTGTAACAGGAAGCTCTGGGCAACAGCTATTTCATGGCTTATTCATTAATGGGTGGAGTCAAAACTCTCTTTGTCAGCAGCAGCACCTAAACTGTAATTGTGAGAAATAGTTGGCTGTAAAAGCTGCCAGTGGAAGCCAAGAAAAGAAGAAGAAGAACAACAAGTGACGTTAAAAAGGATCATGCAAACTCGCCAACCTCCACCGGGGAAAAAATATATACATAAATCTTCCTCAGCAAAAAGCTGTCCCAGCACCAACGGCAGCAATAAACTATTCACCACCTAAAATCTTAAAAGACAACCGGGGTCTGACAAGAAAGCAGTTGTCAGCCTTGACGCGTGGGGATTACACTTTAACTGGTATTTCTTCTTTTAGCATATCCATTGCAGCCACAAGGTGTGTTATGTGTAAAGCACTCACTCATTTGGTGTCAGCAGCCACACAGGCAGGAAGTGTAACTGAGAGGCGCTGTAACTTTAGAGGCCGGCTGTTTAGGAAAATTGAGATGTTTCTTTTAGATCTCTGTCCATTAGGTCTTTGAGAGTGTCGTATTTTTATGTACCCTGCCAAACCGAGACAGTGTAATGATTTATAATACAAATGTAATGTATTTTAATAAAGTACACATACCCTGTTAGTGCAGTATTTCAGTCTTACTCAGAATAAAAGTACAAAGACAATAAGAAAACGTAAATATATTCCCAGTTGGATGTAAGTTAATTATATTTCTATGGTTTATCCATTTATCCATTTGTTTAACAGTTTAGCCATCATTGTTCCTTTGTGCGTAACAGCTCTTTTGGGTCAGTTACTTCCAGAGGTTAATGGTTTCCTGTGAAGTTAAATATAATTTTCATTGCACTATAGCAGGCTATGTCAGGATTTGCAGTGCCAAGGGCCAACTGGTACTGAATGTTATTATCGCTAAATGCTGTGCATTTAATCTTCAGTGTTCCCATTAATTATTTCCATATTAGGTCATTAGTTTTGTTTTTAAAACTATGAAATGAAACAAACAATATCAACATCAACAATTAAAGTTTTTAATTACGAATACTTTTCTACTGAATAACAAAAAGACAAGTGCGCACACACACACACACACATATATATATATATAGATATATATATATAAATATATATA
>VUQR01036771.1:9486-29089 GCA_015108515.1 Hemichromis elongatus
ATGTTATATATATAAGCATATTATGTAACATTTTAAAATTATAGGCAGATATTACTCTCAGATTATTACATTAAATCTACTGAAGACTGTAATCTACTCTGGTGACTGTGTGCAGGCCCCAGCATTGCAAACTGACCATGAGACGAAGCTGCAGTCAATCCTTTCAATTTTCCACTAGATGTTTAGCCTTGAGTTCTGAAAAATTCATTTTTCCCAGTCAGATGTTCTATAATAAAGGTGCCTGGCTAATGGTATCTCACATAAGTATGATTAGCCTTCATACTCCTACCTGTTCTTGCTTTAACAGATTAATTTTGAGCACCAAGAGAGAGTGAAAAAAGCTAGATAACACTGTTAACCCTAAAAGTTATAGCTAACGTTAGCAAACATTTGCACTTATAGAATACATAGACATTATTTCTATGCTCATTTTTTCCCACTGTAATAAAATAAAAATCTAGTATATTTTGAGGGCTACTTTCAGGTACTTGCCACAAGGGCTGACCACAGAAGGAAGCACTGCATGTTTGAATGGGCAAACTTTTTCTGCCCTTCCTGAAATATTACTCAGGGCAGATTTTTGTCTCTGGCTGGAATTGAACCAGCAACCTTAAATGCCCTAACAACTCCACCATGGGAGGCATCCCTATTATTTCATCTTATTTTAGCCATGGTGGGGTTAAATGCGTGACCGTGTTTAGTAGCTCGTCACTAAGGCCTAGTCCACACGTAGCTGGGGCATTTTTAAGCACATTCATTGACATGCCAGACCTGTAGGCGGCAGTAGTTCTCTGTATCCTATCCAATCAGGTTAACTTTTTGCCTATCTGCTTATGTTCAACAAAACATGAAACATGTAAAAACAAACAAGCAAAACTGCGTTTCCGTGTGGATGACAGGCTAAACCGTAGAAAAATATCTTCGTTTTGGGAGATCCCCGGCTACGTGCGGACAGGGCCTAACTTTGTCTCGTTTTATGCCACTGTTTAATCCACTTATATACTAATTATTAAACTTATATTTGACTAGACGTATCACAAGAGAACGAGTGAAGAGGAAAGTAAAACCCTCACAGTGTGGTGGCTCACAACTGCGGCATCGTCATCAACAATTACTATTGATCCAAAGGTACTGATCCTGTTGATGTTAAAGCTCAAGCAACTACACCATTAGTTTGTCTAATCACTCAAAATGAACTGCTCTGTTTGATGTAAAGGTTCCCGTTTCGTCTGTCTTACATTCAAGCATAAACTGAAGCTTTTAATGTAAGCTGCTGGGCTATGCAGGGAGTATTTTTCAAGACATAACACACCAGGGACAGTTACATCAGACCCTGAGAATTGGTAAATGAAAAAATAGCCTGCTGCCTACTTGAAGCATTTATCATGTTTACTCTGTGGTGTTGAATAAGTGATTGAGCTTTAGGCGGCTAAAGAAAAATGAAGATGACTATTAAAAACATTTCAAAAGGCAAATTTAAAGTGGTTTACTGCCTGGGGAGTTAACAAAAAAACTGTGTCAAAACATTATGACTACCAAAACCTACTGTGCTATATATCAAAAGAGTCCAGGCCCACTTAGGCATGGGCTGTTTGAGACTTCTAAATGTGTCCTGTATTATTAAGGATCTACTTTAACAGCAGTTCCATTATGTCCTGTAAGCTGAGCGTATGAGACACCGTGGACTCCAGCATCCCCCAACACCCTGTCACTTTGTGGTGTCTACCTACTTGAACCACTGTTAGTAGTCCCTTATCCCTGCTGCCTGGGAGCACCCCACAAGCCTGGCAGTTTGGCTCCAACCCAATCTTGTGGCTCACGTCAAACTTACTTAGACCTTTACACCTTCCCATTTGTCCACATCCAACAAGCTGTGCATGAGATTCAATTCCTCGGTTGCAAGAGGGCTCTCGAAGTAGAGTGGTTTGATCCCCACCTCCTCTTTTTCATGTTTTGAGGTATCCTTGGGCAAGATACTGAACTCCATCCAGATTGCCCCCTATGCTTTTATTGGTGTGTATGCAAGTAAAAAAGCTGTGATTGGTCAGGAAGCCTTGAAAAGAGCTATATAAATGCTATACATATACTTTTAACTCATCAAATACTCATGCTTTGTCAGGAACCCCTTCTTGTCATATTAAGGGGTATCCCCTCAGTGTTAGTTTAGTGTTGTTTAGTGTTGATTTTCAATACTATGTTGAATGCACATTGAAAGAGAAACTTTTCCCAGCTGGATTTTCCAGCATTTCCTTGGCTTTGTGCTACAACACGCAATGTGCCCAAGATTGTGGGACTCCACTAATTATCAGACTACTCTCCATACAGAAAAAAATACATAAAACTGTATTCAAATATATTCTTTATCCATTATAATCAATTTCTTTGATGACCTGGGATTGAAATTGGGTTAGTTATTCACTTCAGGTAAACATGTACTTAAACTAGTGTATTTCTATACTGCTTTGTTTCTTTCTTTGACCTTGGCTAAATCGCTGCTGGTTGCACATTAAGGATCAGAAAGCTTTTGGACATATGAGACATCACTAGAACGACTTTATTTAATAATCGGCTCTTTCATGAGAGCTATTCATTCTTCTTTGTTTTGGAATAACACAACTTCGAGGTGAATAAATAAGGACACATGGGAAGGAGACAGAGGCTATAGCTTTCTGGCAAATTGGTAGCTAAATGAAAGTCAAAACAACATAATTGAAGTAGAAAATAAAAAAAAAATCTGACACTAGTCATTGTGTGAATATATCCTGCACAGAATTGGAAAGTAAAGTATATGCTGTAGTGGGTATTAAATTATCTTTTTGAGGTTCACACTGCAGTTTTTCATCTTCAGGAATGCCTTGACTGACACAGGCACAAAGCATACGCAGTCCCAAACCACAGCTTGATACAAGACAAAGAATGTGAGCTGTTAACCCTGTGACAAGGCAATAAGACATTCTTACCATTCTCAGACTTCCATCTTTATTTTCAGCTTAACTGCGAGTTTATCTTGTACAAGACTTTTCGCTTAGGAAAGACTTTTAGCAAGAAGCGGGCCATTTCAAGGAAAATGTGAGGAAATTTAATTTGTTTTGCTTCTATCATGCAGTTGGATGGGAAGAAAAGTAATGTCAATGGAGCTTGAGTGTGGTCCTTGTCGAAATGTAAAGCTAGGTAGGTTTCTGCATTTTGAAACACCTAATCTGCATTCTAATCATACAGATTTCTTGAAGTATTTTAGCATTTGAATTGGCATACAAATGCTTAACTTGGTGACATTTCTGCAGGCAAACAATGCGAACATTTCAGAGATAAGGCTCCAGACCGCAGACTGTTGCTCTGAATTTCAAAATCTCTTTATATGCACGCAGACACTCCAAAAATATTTGAGCATCTTATAAATGTTAATTCATACTTCGTCGAGGAGTGAGAGACAGGAGGAGGGAAGAGAGGCTGCAAACTGCAGAGAAGTAAAGGTGTTAATTACAACAGAGATGAGAAAAAGGAAGGAGGAAGGGAAGGCAATGAGGGAGGAGATGCACATACTGCAACAAATGAGAGCAAAATGAAAGAAGAGCAAGATGAGGAATAGTTAAAGGACAAAAATAGATGTAATTGGAAAGAAGGGGTGAAGTCAGAAAATGGAAGGGAGAATAGAAAACATAATCAAAGCATGGCATGTGTGCCTATAGGTCTACTAAATTAGTAAAGAGTGAAAGAGAGAGATACATGATGTTATAATCAGTGGAAGACAGCGAGCAGGAAAAACAAAACCATTTATGAGCTCAATATGAAGAGATTAAAGCCAGAGAAAAGAAAAAAGATAATATGAGATCGAGAGCGGCACTGCTCCTCTGGCAGCAGAGCCATGTCTTCCTCTCTCATTAGCCGTAGCTCCGTTGCTTAGGGGACCAAGTGGGCTGACTATCGCCACAACGATGGTTACCATTCCCGGCGGCAACAAATGCTGATTTTAATTAGAGCCGACCTCTTTGTCACTCTACCAGAGAGACACACACACATGGACTGACCAGAAGAACTTGCCGGGATATTGAAGCGAGCATGCAGTTGTCCTCTCAAACGCCCCGCCTGTGTCTTCTGTGGAACAAGCGAGACAGCGAGGAGGAGAGACAGATGAGCAGACAGCTGGTGGAGGGAGTCTGGGACAGGAGGGAGAGGAACTTGGATGGGCCCTGCACAACAGGACTGGTGAAGCCTTAGGCGTCCTGCTGTAGGACACTTTCATGCACTCAGTGTTTTATGTAATCAGGCAGCGTGCTGACTGGAGTGCATTCGAACACAGCGAAACACAGTAGCAGACAGGTGTCCTTGACAGAGCTGCCCCAGGGGACCAGAGGGAGTCTTTTTTTCTCCTACCGTGATATGACAAGAGACTAAAGCAGCAGACATTGTTCATACATAGCTGAGGCAGTGCACAGGAAAGAAGAAAGCTGCTAGGCAGTCCATGTAATGTTTAAGATGCTTTAAAAAATAAGACGTGTCATAGCAAGTAATCACTGCTGTATCAAAGCCTGAAAATGGCACCATCAAAAAGCTGAGAGAACCTTCTAATCCACTTTTATATTTGCAAAAATTTCACAGTCAATAAAGGTTTATTTAAATGTATTTACTTTACTTGTTTAACATGTAATAAAATGCTATATGGTATTTGGCCATATGGTCTATGGTACACATTTCAGATGATGCCAATCTTGAGCTCAGTATAATGGTTATGCTTGTTGTTCATTTTGGTTTTAACTATCCCACTGACTAAATGGTCCACGACAAACAAAAAGCACGGCATTATGCTTATTATTTGATTCAATTAAGCTATTGGTAATATTATCAAAAAAGAAAAGAAAGGAAGGGAGTATCTGCATAATAGAATTCAAGACGCTCCCTATCAGAGATACGAACAACGCTAGCTGCTCTTTATTTGGTTAACTGATTCCTCTTGACCCAACTCACATGCCGAAAACGTGACTCTTGCATTGTCGATGGAAGGGCAATAGGGGTCACCGAGAGGCACTACGCCACAAAATCCTCTTGGTGAATAGACGCAGTTTAAAAACACAAACGCTAAATTGCAAATATAAGCCCTGTGTTGTCTACATCTACATTCGACCACTGAAACCATGTATTTTTTTTTCTAAATAAAGACTAACAGCTCCACTTTGCAAATTCATGAACAAGCATGCGGTGTTGTGTTTTTTCTTCTCTAGATCTCTGTGTTCTCTTTAATTACTGTACATTCCAAGTCTAAATATATGACCATGTTCAGTGTAAATTACATGTGTGTTGCAACACTAAGCGGGTGAGCTTAGCAAAAGGTCACTGAGAGGATTTACAGAATCGGACACAGGACGAGGTCAAAGAGTCCCTTATTCATCTACAGGAAACTTCCTAATTATGAAATGACCTGTTCTCTAAATGCTAAGGAAAGATGCTTATTTGTAGAACAGGAAAATACTAATATGATACACCTACCCCAAACAAGATGAGGTTTTATTTTCATATCGTCATATAAGTTATTAAAGTATTATTAAGTATCAGTGAAAAGGATGGGGCAATCCTTCTCAATAAAACATTTATCTTGTGCCTTTTTGTTTGTTAAAAGAATACAGTGTGGAAAATGTTTGAGGTGGGTTTTTAGATAAAGTGTTTTTTAGATTTTTAGATGGTCTGTTTTTGGAAAATAGATACTTAGCCGAAAGGCCAATTTATCTCTAAAACTGTCTCATTTCATATTGCTTTTTTGGCTTTTCACTTGACAAATGGCCACTCTAGTGACCCTTCCAGACTGTGGTTGTATAAGTAACCATTTAAAATATTTCAGACTTCACCATGGTTAAGATCAGTTTTGTGCAGTCTGTGTCACTAGCAGTTATTTCATTTGTCATTGCTGATGTATTTCTGGCTGCAACATTACCATTAGTCTCTTCCTGGTGCTCATACATCCAATCAGAGTTATTTATCTCTTTGGCTGTCTGTTCAACACAAGACTATTACTTACCAATGTTCTCTGTCTTTAATCCTGTTTTCCTTCTCTCACCCCAACCGGTTGCAGCAGATGACCACCCCTCCCTGAGTCTGGTTCTGCTGGAGGTTTCTTCCTGTTAAAAGGGAGTTTTTCCTTCCCACTGTCGCCAAAGTGCTTGCTCATAGGGAGTCGTATGATTCTTGGGTTTTTCTCTGTATGTATTATTGTAGGGTCTACCTTACAATATAAAGCACCTTGAAGCGACTGTTGCTGGGATTTGACGCTGTATAAAAAAAATTGAATTGAATTGTCCCAAAGCATATATAACAACAATAAAGGCAAAGTTAGTTAACGGCAGAATCAAAATAGTGCCTTTGTAGAAGCCTACTTTGTGTGAAGTGATTGCAGCAAATAAGTAGAGATCGCTGTTGAGATTGACTTATTTGGACCATGATTTGATGTTCTCAAGTTGTTGTATGCCTTACAGTGAAAAGCTGTAGGTTTCCTTTGGCGCTTGTGCACGTGTATATGAATGTGAGTGTATTTCCTGAGGAAATGGATGTATTCCAGGGTACTAAGCTTCTCTCACATCAGACAGCTTACCCTGGAGGAACACAGCACTTCTTATCAGGTACAAAGCTGAAATCACCTCCAGGGAAAAAGACCATCCAGTACAATATGAATCCACAGCTTCAAAAGGGCAAATGGATAAGGAAAAGTGAAGTCAGGCACAAGAAAATTTCTACAAGTCAGTGCATTAACGCCACATAGCTTCTAAAGTGGGAGACCATCAAAAGATGTGGCAACATATTTGCACATCAGAGTGGTGATTTCATGTGTTGCTGGAATTGGGCTAATTTTCATGTTTGTTGTATAAAGATTTTTATGCGCCTTTAGAGAAGTAAAGTAAATACCATAGCAACCATTCTGGTTTCCGATGTCCTCTTCAAAGAAAAACTGTCAAATCAAAAGTTCAGCCCGTCATTTTTGCAGTTCCATAAAATGTTTTTGTTGCTAAGCAACAAAAGTAGATGCTGTGTATGCTAGCCAACGTTAAGACATTCTTTGATCCGAGGGAAATGTTGAATTGCTTGGGTAACAGGGTTTATATTTGGCATGCTATTTATATAGTCAAAGAAAAAAAACACCCAATTTGGTTGTTTTGCTATTCAGAATAGACTGTGTTCCTCTTTAAGTTCACTGTAACTATACAAACTTGTATTAAAATGCAAAATCTTATCTTATTCCTGTGTCTTTATATAACAGGGATTTATATATCTTTAGTTATCTGTAAGATTACATTGGTTGATGACAAATGACAAACACAGCCCACCATTTTTAAGGATCCATAAAACGAATTAATTGCTCCCATTGTTTTGGGAGCAGTGGAAAAGTTTAGCACACCTTGTCCTTTCTTCATGTTTCTGTATATCAATGAGGAGTTGGGGTGCATTTTTATCTTTTCCAGTTTTTTTATTTTACTTTTTCACAGTGTTTCCAATGACATTGAAGAGAAAAATAAAAAATGTGAATGAGCAGAAATCATGACTAGTCCCTGCAGAAATAAAAACTACATTTAAAATGATTTTCAATGAATTCATATCGACTTTATTAAATGACACAACCGACTACTTAGTTATTATATAAACATAATGGGACTTTTGAATGTGGAACAGACAGTGAACTGTGAGAAATATGGCGTCTACAGTATAGTCTGCAATAATGCAAACTTCAGCCAATTATTGGACCTTAAGGTAATTATGACTACATTTCTGAAGGCTGAAAGGGCATATATGTTATCGAGCACTAAAAAGGTGATCTTCCTCCCTGCCTGGCAGGTTTTTGATGGATGCAATGGTTTTCTACTGAAGCCCCGCTGCAGATTAACTAGTGATTCCAAGTTGGCTTAAAGTGTTGGTGTAGATAGATGCTCTGAGTTTTCATATAAACTAGAAAATGCCAGTTTGTGTCTATGTGAGTGAAAAAAAAAATTAAAAAAATGTTTTAATATTTTATTATTTCATTTTTTTTAAGATGCCTATTTTGTAAATAATAACCTAAAAAAAATCACAAATGAATTATATAAGGAAAACTACTGCACCGTTAAAATAGGTGATAATTAGAATAGCGTTACTTTGTTGTAATAGATGGATTACACTGCGGTCTTTTCCTGTTTCATCTTATCTTATGTTAATGTAACTCTTTGCTTCTCTACAGTAAACATATTGTCTATTCTGGAAGATTTTGGCTTCACAGCCAGTTGGTAGAAAAAAAAACAAGAATTTGCAAGATGTGATTGCTACATTCATCTAGTTGTAAAAAGCATGACAATATATTAGGTAATCCAAAGTATTCAGAATACATTACTCACATTGAGTAACTCAACAGAAAATGTTACAAACTACATTTCTGGGCATGTATTCTGTAATCTGTAGTGTATTACATTTTAAAAGTAATCCTCCCAACACTGACTGTACTTCTGATAGACATAACAAGGAAGAAATGTGAACATCACACTTCATGTGATTTATTTTATGATGTTACAACATCTTATGTCATCTCTGCTTCTTACACCTTACATTAATCTTTTATGAGATAAATAAACCAGCATTCACCACTGTTGGCTTCACCTTCCACATCCTCCTGCGTTCTTCTCTCAGCCCTTAGCATTATTCGAGCTTCTCATGTTCCTTCTTCCTGATGTTGCTATCACTTGGTATTGTTACATCTATCACTACAGCCGTCTTCCTCTGCTTTTCCACCACTGCTATGTCCGGTTGGTTAGCCATCAATCTTAGCCATCCTAGGGGGCGTGTCCCATTTCAACCTTGGGACTTATTACATATTGTACGTATTACTAGGTATTGTGTTTTCAGGGCAGTTGAAGCATTTTACAGTTTTCTCTGTCCTGATATTTGTATGGGTGTAAAGCCATTTAGAGTTAAAGTTGAAAAATACTATTTTTTTCTTGTCTTGTTAGAACAGGAAATAGGGAATAAAGCAGCTCATGGCTGTTTTAGTGTTAACAGCAGCATTATGGTTTGGGTTAAATCGCATTGCAGTCTCCCACCATGTCAACAATAAATAATTGTTTTTTGTTATATTTAGTCTTACTAGTTTGTGCATTAAAGAGAAGAAAAAGAAAAAAAAACTAAGCAGCACAGTCTATCATTAATTAAAATACATTTTTACTTCATGAACTGAAAAACTGTGCGACATGTATTCTATTTGTAAAACACTTAATTGTCTGGTTAGGTGACTTGTCATTAAAAATTGTCAGTGAATGACATTTACAGACCATGATAATTTATCTGACTCTTCAAACTTCCTGGTAACATTCAACAACCACGAACTCCTCTCGCTGCTGATCTGAAAATGAAGCTAATTGATGCCTACAGAGCAAGGACGGCTATAAAAAGATATGAAAGCACTTCTAGCTTGTAATTTCCACTGTCCAAAATGTCATTAAGAAATGGCAGTTAAAGGGGAACTGCGGCAGTAGAGACCTGAAAGAGCAAGAAAACTTTCCAATAAAACTGCAGGGCAGAAATGGAAATTTAAACCCTCATATGACTGCAAAGGAGGTTCAAGAAGGCTTAGCTGTCATAAGAGTAATGGTGCGCAGTCCCACTCTGCAGTAGTATTGCACAATCAGGCTCTGACAAAGACCCCTGAAGGAAGGGAAGAGTCAAATTTTGTCAGGAAATGAAAAGAGGTTAAGGCCTTTAGCCACTAGAAAGCAAACTTTTGTTTAAATGTCCTCATTTTTGAGACGGCTCAAAGGATGTTTTAGTGGGTAAGAGTCAGATGATCATCAGAGTCACTCGGAATTATTTACTAGACCCTGCGCTATCATACATTTCTAATAAAATTAATAGCTTCTGAAAAAAATTAAACTACTCTCACAAGATAAACACCAGAAAATAATGGGAGAGTTAGATCTGGTTATAGTCCAACGTTTTCAGTTCCACAAGTAGCACATGACGGTAGATAATTTGTGTCAGCTGTTTTCACATCAATAAAAATGCTCACTAGTACCCTGGCAGTAGTTTTGCAAAACCTATTGAAATGTTGACCATTTAGAACACAGTGTGAATAACATTAAAACACATGCCAGTATCTTGCCGTCATGCCATCCTGTAATTAGCTGTGCCACCAATTGTCACCATACTGACATAAAGCACCAGTAAAAGGGCACCTTTAACTACAATTTTCATCTTTAGCCAGACTGTATGGATGTTATGTCATGTATCCTGTCAGTAGCATTAACCTTCGGGGGATAGCACAGCTCTCTGTAGTTTTACATCTATTAATATTGATATTCTGTGACCTTAAAGGTATTCTGTTTGTCCTGAGTCACTCAGTGAATTTACTTTCCATTTTACAGAAAAATCTGCTCCTATGCATCTTCATTAAAGGAACAAATAAATTGTCTTTCCCAAATCTAGCCTCTCTCGTCTTTTATGCTAGTTAGACATAATATGGAGCATATTTAAATTGATATGACTGCATCTCCTTGTCTGACAGGCAGAAAATGTTTCTTTCTTTCTGCACTGGAATCTGCTTCTCTTTTTTTTTGAGTATGATTATTTATATGACATGGAAGCCAAAAGTGATTATCAACTGGACCATGTGTGACCTCTATGTAAACGGGAGGATATTGGATTTCATATAACCTAATCCACGCAAAGACTTTTGGACAGAGTATTTTTATAAAAGGGGAAACCATCAAGTATCTGAACGTTCTTCATTGTATTTGTCATCAAAGCCATTAGAAGAAGGAGGTCTTCTAAAGATAAGATTAGAATTGTTCCAAGTAACCAGTATTGATTGCATGTTCTACTGTGAGATATATTAGATGGTAATTAAACAAACAGATTGTCAACATGGCAGATATAGGGGTAAAGACTGGATTGACACTGACAAGTGCTCTCTCAAAATGGCAAGAAGCAGCATTCAAAGAATTAATACTTTGAAAGACCATCGACCTGTGAAAAGGTCAGAGAACAGTATGCATTTATAAACAGGTATAGCTCAAATAGAATCAAACTATTTCTGGGACTTGTTTCACGTCAAAATGTTGGTACACTGATTCAAGATGAAGAGCTATAATTTGTTGCCAAATTGTTTCAGAAGAACAAACTATAAGGAAATGAAATTTAATGATCATTAAAAAAATGTATGCAAAAGAAAAAGTTAAATACTGAACACAGATAATAATGAAATTAATTAAGTTTAGGTGTGATAGTGGATGAATAATGAACTTGGAAGAAGCATATTCATTTTTTTCCTAAAAACCTTATGAAGACAGTAAGTATATTGAGCGTTTTATATTCAGTTTTCCATTCATTCATTGCAAGGGGTCTCGGACAGCTGGAGTCTATCCCAGCTGCCATGGGGTGAGAGCCAGGGGACACCCTGGTCAGATCACCAGTCTGCCGCAGGGCAATCACAAAGTGTCAAACAACCATTTGCACTCATACCTACAGGCAGAAACACAAATTAACCTCACCCCACTTCCTGCATTTCTATGGGCTGTGGGAGGAAGCTGGAGTACCCGGACAAAACATGCAAATTCCACTTAGAAAGGCCCCGGGCAGATGGTGGAGTCGAACCCAGGAAAGAAATGCTAACCACCGTGTCCCTGTGCTCCACAAATACAAGCTTTTATCAACTTTTAACATAAACACGTGTTTGCACATAAATAATTACACTTTTCTGACCTGACCTGCATTTTCCAGAATTATTTTAAGCTTTCTACAGATATTCATTCATATTAAACAGGCATTCTGCAGACTTGCATGCCCCATTTTGCACTGACAGATGGGGGGCCGACTTTGAAGGCAGTCCCTTTTAGGCATATATTCAACAGAAATAAGTTCTTTGTTTTTTAATTTTTCTGTGCAAAAAAAAACATGCAGCCAACTTCCCCCTTGCATGATTTTCTGATATAATTCCCCTCTTCATCCATTTCTATTTTCTTTTCCAATGCAGGTTTTTAGGAGGGTTGAAGCTCATACAGGCCACCAGTGTAATGCAGGGCTAATATAAAGAGACAGATTTTCACATGGTAATAATCTTTAGATTGTGGGAAGAATCTAAAGATGTCCATCATTTTCAAACCCAGGACCTTTATGCTCTAAAGCACTAAACACTGGACTGTGCACCATTCTTCCATGAAAAATTCCCCAGATGCAGGATACGCTCAGGTGTTTTTGTTTCTTCTTCTTTTCAGTCCTCGCAAGCCACCAGCCTGGGGCAGTTTAGCCACATAGGCATAGCTTTTGTTTTCTAATGCCCTTAGAGAGCTCTTCAGACCTTGGGATGATGATGTCACGAAAACACCTGACTTTAGACGTAAAGGTTCTAAACACAACAGCATCCACCTATATTCTAATCATTCGGACCAAAGTCCTAAATTTAATCTTAAGAAATAGAAATTACAGTAAATACACGGGTACTAGTTGCTTATTTTTTCTCCCTGTGACTGATTAAATGCACTTCTAATATCTTGCATAGGGATCATTAGAGCTCTCAGAGTCAGGTTCTACTCATTTTAGGCAAGTGCCATAATTAGACTTTGTTCATCTGTTTACATATATGACACGACAAAATGACTTTTGGGAAACATCTGTATAAAACAGAGGTTTTTAACTCTCCTAGTTAAATTAAAACAAATCTCAGTCTTATATCTCCAGCTCAACACTGGGAAAACCAAGGAGCTGGTGGTAGACTTCTGCGGGCACAAACATCCTCCACTGCAGCCAATAAACATCCAAGGCATTGACATTGAGGCCTGAAGAGCTGATAGCTGTTCATCTGAACAATAAACTGGAGTGGACTCACAATTCAAATGCTCTCTACAGGAGAGGGCAGAGCAGGCTGCACCTGCCGCAGAGGCTAAGGGCTTTTGGAGTGAAGGGCCCACTCTTGAAGACCTTCTATGACTCTGTGGTGGCCTCAGCCATCTTTTACGATGTGGTCTGCTGGGGCAGCAGCATCTCTGCTGGATACACAAAGAGACTAAACAGGTTGATCCAGAGGCCCAGCTCTGTTCTAGGATGTCCTCTGGACCCAGTGGAGGTGGTGAGTGACAGGAGAACGGTGGCTAAGCTGCCATCCCTGTTGAACAACATCTCCCACCCCATGCAGGCAGACTGCGGCACCCACGATGGTCTTTCTTCCAACTGCTGTCAGACTCTACAACAAAGAAACAGTATAGTATATTATTCACACAATATAGTATCTTATTCTATTTCATCCCTTTCTATTCTATTGCTTCTCTTAATTTTTGCTGCTTGTAAATTTGTGCTGTCCACTTTCTGCCGCGACCCAACAAATTTCCCTCGTGTGGGGCTAATAAAGGTTTATCTTTCATTTGTTAAATACAGAGAACTAACCAGGAACAGGTCATTTTAAAAGTTAAATGCAAGCAGGAAACAAATAACACGGCTCTGTGTAAACAAAAATATTACAAATTCAAAGACAGATGACACAAGTACAAAACAATCATTAAATCCCCTGATGCTTCTGGATAGCATTAACATGGTCGGACTCATTAAAGTACCACTTCACTTTAGTAGCTACATCAAAGTCTTTAGTCCTTTTGTTTTTTTAACTGTTCAAAGGTTCTAACTTTTCCTCCCCAAATGAAAGGACACAAGCCTGATTTAAACTGTGATTTTCTTCATATTCACTCAGCTCCAGGCTGATTCTTTTCATCTGTCTTCAAGGTTAAGAGTTTGACTAACCGTCGTCTAGACAGTAGCAGGAGCTCTCGCTCTGTGTTCTTTTCCTCCCGTCTCTCTCCATCTCAGGGGCTCTACTTTCAGCCCCAGGGCCATTTGCTCTAAGGGCAGGCATAAGAGAAGTACCATGTATTCGCCTTCGATCACACTGACCATTTTTTGTCTTCACCACTCCCCACAGTCCTCTGTGACCAAGCAACCTTGTTAGATTGGTAAAAATAGTAACACCGGCAATGATTCTGAAGAAGCAAGACTCTGCTTTTTAAAAAAGCAAAACAAAAGAAAGGCAAGAGGGAAAGTAGGAAAATAATGAGGGAGAGAGTCTGGAAAATAAACGCGCAGGCTACAAAGTGTGGCCAGACTTTCTGCTGCTTAGGTGAGAGAGATTAAATGCCCCGACTGGTTTTGGGTCATTAGCAATGACCTCGCCTACAGAAGCTACAACATCACAAATAGCTGCCTTTAGCTCCCTTAGACAACAAAATACACAGTGTGAATTTCTAGAGATTTACTAATTTAAATAATAACATATTCATTTATTTCTGGTTGTTCCGGGAAGTAGCTTTTGCATTGTGGATAAATAATCATTTAACATCTGTTCTTACAGAGTCCTGCTAGCATAATTATTGCATTCATGAACGATTAAATAAAATTAATCTGAAAGAAAAAGAAAACCCCATAAAAATAAGATGCTCTCTCATTAAACCGACAACAGATGTCCTGAAAGAGAAGTCTGCTTCTCGATATTTACAGTTAGTACATAACTTGCACATAACATGCCTTCACAGTTTCATCTGAAGTGTGGACCAAACTTTAGCCGGAACTAAGATCAAGTATTAATGCCATTTGTGATATTTTTGGCGGTGGTAGTGGCGGCACGGCAGGGGAAGCTCTGCTGAATTCAGCATTAAAAGGCTAACAGAATAGTTTCCACCCAACTTGTCCTCAATCAATAAGATGCCATTGTAAGTGTTTGCTCTGAAATAAATTGGGAATTCATTTTGTTTTGTTCCTCCTCCCCCTCGCTAGTCTCCACTGATGCTGTGCTCCCACCGTTGGCGTTGGTGTTTAACTTTTCTGCCCAATAATGGAATAGAGTGGACTGCTTATCGATTTGTTTGTCTAGATACAAGTCAACGCCCGCTCTCTGTGGAGCAGCGCTGTTACATTTCTGTGCATTGTGCGGCAGACTGCGGCGTCGATGCTTCAAATTACAGAGTGACAAGAGGTGGTGGAAAATAGGCCACATGTCAACTAATGATAAACCTGGTACATTTTCAGACAATTTGTTTTCTTTGTGCGCTTGATGAGGTCAGTGACGAATCTTGTCTGTGAATTGCCTCTCACACTGACAACAAGCAATAAGTCAATGCAGGGAGAACTGCATGCATAAGGTTGGCTTTCCTTAGTGAGCATTGTGATAAATGAGCACTATTAGAGATGATGCATGTGATTTTGTGATGGTGACTGCTACTATTACACTGACCTGGCAAATATGTGGATTCTTTTTTATTTTAGCTCTAACTCCCTGACTGAGTCATTTCTTGCACTGTGTTGCACAACGGTAGGAGGATAAGTTTTTTTAGTTCATTTTAATATCCAGGTGGCTCAGTTCTAGCAAGAGTTCTAGCAAGGGGCCAAAGATCTATCACGTAATAACCGGAGCTGGCATTTTAGCGAAAGGAGTGCAGGTGCATAAGTGCAGAGGGTGGTGTATAGATTTGTGTATTAAAGTTGTGGCTCTCGGAGGCATTTAACTCAGCAGTGCTTTAATAGCAACATACTGTAGCAAATAGCAGGACGGACCAGCCATTGGTGCTCTGTTCTACAGTCTCTCTCTTTAATCTCAGACTCTGCTGCTTTTTCTCTGTCCCATCACTCAATTAGGCTTTCCTGTCTTTTTATTCTATCTTAGTTTTTTCACTTTAATGTAAAAAAAAAACAAAAAAAAAACTTACCTCTTGTATCTGAAAAGGACGATCTGATATCCTCGTGTTGGCATTGTTCCCACATTATCATAATTAATGTTTTTCCAGGGTCAACATTCCAAGTGATCAATCACCTTCTTGTGACGTCATACTTTTGCGTCTTCGAAAAAGACTTTTACAAAAACAAATGTTGTCAGGCAAAATTGCAGTAGCTTCCGTGATCACTTTATAAACATAAGTGAAGACAATTTGAACTAAGAGGCCTACACTAATGGTTGTGTTCTGAATCTATGAATCAAAAGGGTTAGGGTTAGTTTCAAGGCGGGTCTTTCGAAGTCGCAGAAGTATGACGTCACAAGAAGGTGATTGGTCACTTGTAATGTCGCCCCTGGAAAAATATTAATTATGATGATGTGGGAACAACGCCAACACGAGGATATCAGGTCGTGCATCTGAAAAATGGCCAACTTGCTTCTGAGCCTGCATTTTAGATGGTTGTCTACGTTTCAGCCAGCTGTCTCCCCCCAAGCCGTATTTATCTAATTCTACGCCATGGGAGCAATCATAATTGTCTTGACAGTCATGTGGTGAAAGAGGCCGACCAGTCAGTGTGGGTGGAGGCATCTTCACACTCACACGAATTCAGCGCTGTCAAGGTCCTTCTGTCCTTAGCCCATAGCCCCTGGACTCGGCTGGTCCTGTTGTCTGAGCACATTAGCATTCAAAGCACAGCAAAACCACAGTCAAATTGTAAAATCTAGCACACATACATTAAAATATGCATGTTGCAAACATGTACACATGCGTGCCAATGCTGTACGAGCACCTGACTTAGACTACAAGGAGGGCGAGTTTGAGGTTGCCATGCTCTTGCAGAACACCAGTCCTAAAGATGTAAAGATGAGGATATGATTTATTCGTTTTGACAGGTAGAACCAAAGCTGTGTTTTGGGTTGATCTATGGTTATTTGATAAGGGAGTCCAGCTGAGCATGTCTGTTGTTGGCAAATGACTCCCTCATTAATCTGACAAACAGCAGTCTATTTCTGGTCAGAGCTTCAGCAGATTTTCGGAGTAGAAATTGAGCACGTAATTCCATTATCTTTTGAATCTGAAATTGAGGAACAATTGGCGCTTGCAAGCCCTTCTAAACATAAACAAACAACAGCTGTGTTTATGCAACTGTCGGAGTCAGCTTGGCTTATAATGAAACCTAGCTTAGACATCGCTATTACAGCGTTGTGTATCACATTATGCTGAATGGAAATCACATTTTCATATCAGATACATCTGTATAGTAAGAGGTTAGCTGAATAAGCTCAGATTTATGTACAGCATGTCATGCTTGTAACAAGAACAGTAATTATATGCAGGGTACGATTTGTCAAAAAAACAGGAGAATTAAAAAAAAACATATTTATATAATATTTCAGGAACCACAGTGTTTCTATATACGCTTGCTTTTAAGGGTTTGTATTACCACTGTCAATATAACAATTCAGAACTTTAACTAATTAAGTTAATTTCTTAAAAATATACCACTTAAAACCATGATCAGATTTGAACAGGTTAAAGCAATGAAGGTTGTAGATACTTAATATATACTTAATATATCTATACTTAAGTATAGTTTAAAGTGTGTAATGTTTTGTGTCACCTTATGTTTCTTAGTGCAGCCTCAAAAGTCAGCTTTTGATATTTTGAAAATAATTTCCTACTGGCACATGAGAAATTAAGTGATCATTATGCAAGTACTTTCCAGAAAAAAAACTGCAAATACTTTACATAAATGCATTGTGTAACACAGCAACTTCTTAATTCAGCTCCGATGCTGATCGACATCTGCACAGCTGAATTCTGCTCTTGGAAAACTCTACTTGTACTTACAGCGACCGTGTGTAACCAGACAGTTTCTAGGCTCTAAAATTCCTCACCTATGTTGGTGCTTGCTAGATAAACATAGCTGCATATAATAGATACAGTTTTAATTATTTTTTTTTAATTGTTGTATTTAGTATTTTGCCATGTATTGAGGCTGTCTTGTCACATTTAGCTGTAAATTCTTAGCAGACCCAACAGCATACATAGCAGTGTGCTTGGGCTTTCTAGGCAATGTCATATTTTCCCTATAGCAAAAATGATTTAATCACATTTATAATGAAAGCTATGTTTTCTGTGATGTTTTTTTTTTCTAAAATAAGGGTTGAATACCTTTATTTACTTCTATTTATTTATTCCAGTATAATGACATTAGTGATAGGAATAGACATAATTATTCCTTTTACCTCATTTTCACTGAACATTCAGAGTAGATAAGGCTTGAATCTTCTTACTGTAACTATATATAAAACAACAAGGAAACACAGATGTTACTAATTACTAGATCCAACAAAACCTTCATTTATGTCATTAGTAACACCGGTGTTTACTTACTTACTCATGTTAAAATTAGAGCTGTAAAAATGCCAGTAGGACCTTTCAGACAGAGGGTGAAATGTGGTACATTGTGGGAAGAACGGGGTGGTTTTCACAGTCTAACCTTATAAAGCTATTCTAGTTCATGCCTAAAATAAAATCATGCATAATTGAGTATAATATGGACTGGAATACTAACTTAAGAGCAACGTCAGTGTTGTAAAAGAACAGAAGTATTAAATTCCTAAAAAGCTATGCAGGCTTGTTGAAAACCCCTGTGTTCCAAAATTTCCTTACAATATTTATTTACTCTACAGGGAACCTGTGATCAGCATTAAACACCGTTGAAGCTGACTCTTAGAACCCAAAGTCTGTCCTTTGGTTTTGACTATCTGTGCTCCAAATTACCAGCTAAGACTTTTGAAGCTTGCTGAGTGTGTGGTGCTAAATGGTTGTTGTTAGCAGTTGACTTTGAAGCAAGATAATGACACAAACATCACTCGAAGTGCAATTACATCCCACCCTTTTCTTTTTGAGACCCAATGGAGTGTTCATGTGAATGAAGGGAAATGTAGTGTGAAACCAGTGAGGCTGCATAGCCCGGGCTAATGGAAGCTACTAGTCTGTTCATGAGGGCTCTCTCCTCGTCCTGCTCTTTTAAAAGTAATATTACTCTGGAGTGTGTGAATGGCAAAAGGATGCACTGAGGACTCAAAGTCAGATAAGAAACACAGAGAAACTGAGGATACTTTGCGGTGAAGTGGTTTGAGAGTAGGAACATTTATCCTAGGATGTGTTATCCTAGCTAGATGTTCTAAATGAACTGTACAAGATGTGTGTGTTTAGCCCGCCTGTGTGTGTGTGTGTGTGTGTTGGGGGCATGTCACTATTAATTTCTTTCACTTTAGACACTGTCTTAACTTACAGGGTGAAGCAGTATTCGCTTACATGCGGTATATTCCTGACTGAACAGTCATTTTCTACATAAAGCAAGTTACAGAGAGGAGAAAAATGTGGAAACACAGTACACGCAACACAGAGAAAAAGAGAAGAAATTACAGAGGATGGAGGAAAAAAAGGAGAAATAAAAGAAGGCAATATTAAGGCTTTTGGAGAAGCGGGCCTCGGAGAACCACCATGGGACAGAATGGAAAGAATAGCCTGTATTGTTTTCTGTTCCCTTTGATTTTCTGCCCTCAGCAATAACATCCCCCTGCATACACATACAAGCACACACACATATGAGCTTGTTCACATATACAGTCGCAGAAGTACTCCAGCATTGTTCCACCTGAAACTTGAGCTATTTCCATCTGAATCAGTTTTTCTGTAATCAGAAAAATGACCTTGTTCGGCTTTTAAGGTCTTTAATGGCTTCCAGAAATAAATACCTCTTTGCAGTTAGTAATTGAGACCCTCAGCGAGTGTGTGGTATCGGCAATGATGCAAAACAAAACTGTCTACGTTGTAAAAAAAATAAAATAAATGACAATAATTTATGATGCCAGTTTTGTTTTTTGGGGGGTTTTTTTGCC
>VUQR01036771.1:29109-43029 GCA_015108515.1 Hemichromis elongatus
TCCATTCAATGGGAATCTGCTTCAGTTTAGTCATCATGCTAACTCAGTATTTAACTATAGCTTAGAATGACATGTTTCATGTTTTCATGTTTAGCAGGCTTTGGTTACATGCAGGAAGAAGACGGCCCTGACCAAAATACAAGCTTCAACATAAATAGCCTTTATTTAACAATTATTATACCTTTTTTTATTAACATTTATCTACACGCACAGACTATAAATGGCTTAGCTCAAATATGAGTTTTCTTTTTCTTCCTGGCTACAATTAAACCCTCTAAGCAACACTTATGGTTTTCATTACAAGCTATAAGTCAGCAAATGTTAGCTGATCCTATGATTGAAGCATCAAGATGTATCAAGAGTCAGACAAAGAAGCTTGACTAAAACTTGGTGTAACTGAAGAAAAGGCCAGGTTACCCCCCTGCAAAAGAATCACTACTTATTGAATACCATCCACGAAAGGTTCTTCTGATAGAAATCAACTAAAGATGTATATAAATGGTAACTGGCCTGTATTTATATAGCGCTTTACTAGTCCCTAAGGACTCCAAAGCACTTTACATTACAGTCATCCACACTGGTGATGGCAAGCTACATTGTAGCCACAGCTGCCCTGTGGCACACTGGGGCACTCTGATAGAGGCGAGGCTGCCGGACACTGGTGCCACCGGTCCCTCTGACCACTACCAGTAGGCAACGGGTGAAGTGTCTTGCCCAAGGACACAACGACCGAGACTGTCGGAGCCGGGGCTCGAACCGGCAACCTTCCGATTACAAGACGAACTGCCAACTCTTTGAGCCACGATCGCCCCAAAGTGCATCCAAGGACTCGCAGTTCGCTCTCCACATCTTGTGAAGGCCAGGTGGAGCTCTAAGGGATGCTGGGCACGCGGACTGGAAGCTGTGCTTCTGAATGCCAATCACAATCTCTGGAGACACCTGATCCCCCAATCCTTCTCTCTCCTTCTCTTCTCATCGCTCCTTTTTCTCTTGTCAGGTGGAAGTGAATGCTCAGGGCTACATGTGTTAAGCAGATGTGTGGGAATTGGAGAGAACATCAAGGTTAAGAGGAAAGGTGCACCGAAAACCCCAGGCAAATCTGCTACCTGGTAAGTATTTATATGGAGAGTCTCAAGGGAGGAGGGATTTATTTGCATATACAGGTGCGTGTGTCAGCGAAAATGGTGGGTATTTGTATTCATGCTTAATGTGCTATCACATTGTATTTGCTTATACCTACTCTATTGTTTGTATCATGGCTGGTGGTCATGTGTATCTTTTTGATAGGATGCATGTACATACGTCTAAACTAAACATATGTTTGTTTTATTTATATAGAATATTATCAATAATGCATTTGTATTGTGTTCCTCTGAGGACATGTAACTATACACTGACTGGACACTTCATTAGGTACACCTTGTTAGTACCAGATTCAACCCTTTTTACCTTCAGTACTACCTTAATACTCAGCAGCACAGATTCAACAAGATGCTTAAAGCATTCCTCAGATTTTGGCCCATACTGGTATGATAGCATCACACAGGTGAGCTGCAAATCCATGATGTGACTCTGTTTCCACCAGCCCAAAAGTGCTCTATTTGATTGAGATTTGGTGAGCCAATTTGAGTACAATGACCTTAATGTCATGCTCAAGAAATAATTTTGAGATGATTTAACCTTTGTGACGTAGGATGTTATCTTCCTGGCACCTGGTATGGTCCTGCTGCTGTCGCTCATTTACTTCAAACTTGTTGCCTGTTCAGAGATGCTCTTCTGCATATCTTGGTTGTAATAAGTGGATATTTGGGGTACTGTTGCGTTCCAGTGAGCTCAAAGCAGTCTGTCCCTTATCTTCTGACATCTGTGGAATCAACAAGGCATTTTCACCCAAAAACCTGCAGATCACTGGATGTTTTCTCTTTTTTGGACCATTCTCTGTGAATCCTGGAAATGGTCACTGAGTTGTTAACATGTTATTGGTTGATTAGAAATGTGCATTAAAGACCATTTAAACAGCTTTACCAAATGAAGTGGCCGACAAGTGTATGTAGCACATTTCCATGTTATATATAACTTATTATAAATGTACATAAAAGAAATATATAACTATGAACCCTCGATTATGAGAATGTTTTATATTATGGGGATGCAGAGTCAGAGCACTGCACTCTTCCTCCTTCATCTGTCAGAAGGATACATGTAAACAGTGTGAAGCCAGCCAGCATTTCTCTGTGTATGTTTCATGAGGATGGTGATATGATGATACAACAACTGCCGCTCAACCGTTTAATTTTAACAAGCTTCAAAACTTTCCCTGCTGCGATGAGATGTTCTTTGATGTCTCCATAGGAACAGGCAGCGCGGTGTAACCATGCAAAGCTTCGCTACGCTCACTTCTTCTGCCTTTTGTTTTTTTAATATATTCCAAGGTGCAAAAGTTTTTATGCAAAATCCCATTCTTCTTCTACAATGCTGTAAATAATTCAATAAAAATCCAAGTTTGTACTGTGCACAATAATCCTAGTGTGGCTTCAGAGCATTAGATTTGGTCCTGGTTGCAGGTGAAAAAAGATAAGATATTGAAATGATTCTGATTTGCATTCTACTGTGGCCGTGCTAAGCGTTTTTCAGGTTTAAATCTTCTCTCTAACTAATATCTGCCCCAACTGTGCATATATGCATGTGCGCATTTGTGCGTTCATGTTTTTTGTAAAGAAGCTGATCGTGATGCTTTTGTTTTCACTCACTTCCTCTTTTGCTCAAGTTAAAACATTATCCAAACTCTTTTTTTTAACATAATAGAAAAAAATGAATTGCAGACATTTTTCCTTGTTTGTAGCCACAAAAGTAGAACTACACTTCATAAAACATGTGACTGCTGCATGTAATTTATTCATTTTAGTAGGTAGGCCTGTATTGCAGATTTCTGTATACCCTGCCAATTGTTGCAACCATGTGGTATTCACAGATTATTGACTGAGCGTTTTGTGTTATCTTATATTGTTGATTTCTTATGTTAATATTATGTTAAAATCATGTGCTATTCTTAAGTTAAGGGTAGAGTTGAGTCATTTTGTATTACTCTTGAGATAAGTTTTAATATTATTATTAGTTTATCTTGGTTGAGTTTTAGTCTGGGTTACGTTTTTTCTTATGCTTCCTTGTCTATGTAGGTTCCCCTTGTGTCCCTCTCCCTCTCTCGCTCCCTATGTCTCTTGTGTCCAGCTTGCGTGTCCCAGTTCACATCTCTCCATGTTTCCTGTTTTATTTTGAAAGTCTGGTTTCTATAATCATTGTGCTTAGTGTCATGATTATTTGAGTCAGCTGTTTTCCCGTGTGTTTCAACTTCCCCTGATCACCTGCTGTGTGTATTTAGTCTGTGTGTTTTCTCTCAGTCTTTGTCAGCTCATCTGTTTGCTTCCCTTCACGTCATGTCAAGATTAAGGGTTTTTTTATAATTCAGTTCCAGGGGCCTGTTTATGTTTCCTTGTCATAGTTGCTCTCAAGTACAATTCCGCATTATCAGGGATTGTAACATCTAGTCCTTTTACTAGATCACTTATCATAGTTCATTACATGTACTTGCTCAGAATCGTGTTCATATTACCTTTAGTCATAGTTGTCATAGCTTAGGTTTTTCCCAGTATAGGTTCTAGTTTTTCTTTACTCCACCTGTATGATTCGCCTTGTTTTGTATTCATGTTTTCCGGCCAAATAAACAGCTCATTTTTTGTTTAATACTCCGTTCCGTCTCCTTCCCTGTCTGCACTTGGGTCCTCATGTCATCACTCCAGCTGCGCAGCCGTGATAGTGAGACTAGGAAGTGGTGTTCTTTGGGGTCCGCAGCTGTCCCAGTGCATATCTGGCCAAATGCTCGTCTGCCTTTCTGCACCATAGAGGCCAGGATTATTATCTGCAGCTTAAAATATGTGGAAAGAGAATTTAAACACTAAAACTTTACTTTTTTCAAAATCAAAGACAAAAAAAAACTGTGGTAAGAATGTGCCAGAATATTGAAACACCACCGTAGCAGACGTCTCACGTGTCAACTCGATAATCTCCTGCTTATCATACCTTGCTGTTCTTGTTTGTCAGAAGTATGATAAATATCAAAGTAAACTTTTTGCTGCCTCTGGAAGTCAAATACACAGGATCGGTTATTTTAGGAGCAGATATAATGCAGATTTTGCAGCGTGGGGTTTATTAGAGCAGTTTTTGTTTATTTCCAGTGCACGATGCCAAGATAATGGTAATTAGTGAAACAGTGAATCATCCTCAGTCATTATCGGTAAATGCTTGAATTTTTTTTTGGCTTTAAAGGCAGATTTTATTAACAGATGCGCTCTGATAAGATCCTTCTCATTTCCTGAGGTAGACTTTGAGATCGAAAACATATCTCTGTGAGTGAGTGCGTTTTGCTGATTGCTCACTTTTCATGCTTTGGCAATGCACGCACACACACACAAACACACGCACACACACACACACACACACACACACAAACACCCCCACACACACACAGACACACACACAAATCATGAATTAGCATGCATGTACACACAGGAAATAGCTAAGCACACGGAGATGAGTTATGATTCCAGACACTCGTATCCTTACACCTCTCTCGCCCTAATTTCTGTCCTTTCCTAATGTTTGCTTAACACAAAAGACTGTTATTTTTGGAGCACACACACAATATGTTCTATCGATATCTTTTGCTGCAAAATCGAGCTTGGCAAACATAAATTCTAGGAACAACATGTTATATTCAAAATTCCTCAAGTGCCTTTTGTGAATATGGTTTACCAAAGGGCATTCATAGCCAAGCCACATAACAATCAAAAACTCTCATCTCTTTCCATTTTTGGAACAAAAGATGAGTTAAACCAAAGGAGCCCAACTTTTCTTGCCAGACAGACTCAAAGCCATGCACTGGTCCCAGCTGTCATTCTGCAACCATGCGTAACAGACACAAACAAACAGTGGGGGCTGCTCTGTCTCCGAACGCAACCCATCGATCATAACACAGCACCGCACATTTCCTGGAAGAGGGAGACTGAGAAGCTGATGTGGAGACAGAGAACAGTGGAGCCGATATACTTCCTTGTGTCTGTGTGTGTGAGGAGAGAGACTGTAAGGAGACTGAGATGTCCTCAGAGATCTCCACTGAGACATCTGCCACCTCCCAATCCAGTCTCCTCATGCTTCCCTCAGTCTGTGGTCAGACTTCTTCTCACACGTACCACATCCAGGGGGAGGATGTGCACGATCAGTGGAGAACTAATATAACATAGAAAGTTCAAAACAAAACAGTGGATGAAATAAATGGAAAAAAATTAAGCCGATAGCGAATAAAAAAAAGAGAAGGGTGGTAAAATATAAAGGAATAGTGGGATTAAAAGCCCAGTGATAAACTCTGTCTTCTTCCTTCATCACATCCAGGGGCTATCTTCACTCACTGACTCCCCCAGCCCCTCACCAGCCTTTCCTTCCCCTCCCTCACACGTCTCCAGGCTGTCTTTACTCTCATCACCCACAGTCCTGGAGAAAAGTTCACCTTTGAATTTTTATTGTGATTGCCCACACCTACCCTGCGTGTCATGAAAGTTTCATCTCTCTCTCTCTTTCTCTCTCTCTCTCTCGCTCCTCGTTCTCTGTCTTTTATGCATCCATGGCTGGATGCAGCTCCCCAGGTGAGGAATGATGATGAGAAAATGCGAGATATCCAGCAGAGGTTTGCCATGCTGGGCTGTGTGGAACTTTGCTTGGGGCGGAATGACAACAGCCTCGGTGAAGGAAAGGCTGGAATTGCCTGCATATCAATGCCACGTAGCCCTAAGCAAAGACTGTAGCTACACTGATTTGAGGCCTTTGCTTTACTGGTGTTAAGATTTTTTGGGGGAAAATGCCCCTAGTGGACAGCCCCAGATAAATCTACTGAATGCTCAAGCGACACAGCTGAAAATGCTAATTTGACTTAGCAAACAAAAGCAGAAACTCTGTTTTAAACACTCGCACGTCAAGCGACTGCAAACCACAGCTGCACAGCCATAGATACTCGTAACATGTATTCATGCACACAGTACAACAAAACAAATGCTGTTATGTTCCATAGAAGCCCAGGTTGTTGTATGCCAGCTTTGCTGTAAAAATTCCCCTGTGAGCATTTCAGATTATGAAAAAGGTTTACAAAAGTGAATACCTCAAGATGCAATATTGCCAGGAAGCCCGATAGAAAAAAAAAAAGGAACTAAACAGTGGGTCTGCAATTTAAGATTATGAAAACAATAGTACTGAAAATCCCTACATTTCTTTGTGGAAAACATTATTTTCTCTATAGCATAGCAAGACAGTCAAATGTTAATTATGCTGTTGTAACCTAGTGGTTACCAAGCACCACGCATACACAAAAATAGCTTTGAAAGGCTATACATAAAATAATAGACATTAAGCATCCCATCTGTGTCTTTTAGCCTCGCACACAGGCTCTCAATTTAATAATTTAGCTGCAGGACATACAAAATGTAAACATGACATAAAGTGTAGCTTTCAAGTCTATTGTCTCATGTCTGAAATGTCTCTGTAAATGGGTCCAAACTTATGCCAAATTGTGTGTGACCTGTACGGGTGAATACTGTACCTCAATGCATTTAGCAGCTATGAGCATCGGAGCTGCTGCTGCAGCACCAGTGTGCTCTTAGTATGCTTCAAGCACAGTGTTGCTTTACAGTGCAAACAGTTATGAGGTCTATTGAAAAAAAAAAAGAAGCAAAGTCAGCTTTGTTAATGTATTTAGTGTCATTCTCTTTTCACCAACTTTTTAAAAAATTCATAAAGTGCCAACATGTTCTCACTCCCAAAGCATAATATTTTACGCTAGGTGACAAATCCCGGCACCCAACACGTCCCTAAATGACGAGATTGGAAAAATGAGGAATTACATGAACCTTTACGAATCAGTCTACACGTGTTCATTTATTTTACTTAAATTGCTTTGAAAACACTATGTAACGTCATTAAAGTGCTGGTTAAGGTTGGGGATAAGTTTAGGGTTAGGGCTGGAATACGTGGCTGGAACGTGTGGATTTCATGCATAACCCGGCACGCAGCATAAGAACACGGATGGTCACCTTTCGCGTTCCTTAGGAATGCCGCGGGATGTGACAAAACATTGGGATGTTACACCTTGGGAGTGAAAGGAGGCTCAAAATGCATAGTGCAGATCTTATCATCTCAAATTCGATCATATCATCTCACACTTCATGATTTGAAAATAATCAATAATCAATAATAAACAATTCATCTAGTAGTTTTGGACATATTTCAAGTAGGGGACTAACCAACTAAACAACACTGAGGCTCAAAAGAAGAAAAAAAAAGGGACTCACTTCTACTTAAAAAAAACTTCAGTTAATGTATTTCTTCCTTAAATCTAACAGATGTGTGAAATATATGAAATCCCCACACTGGACCGTATGTTTCTGTGCACAGTCTGAGTTACTGTGCACAGAAACAGACGTAGCGTCTAACAGATGTATGAAATCCCCTTGTTGGACACTACACACGTTTCTGTGAACAGCAGCTCAGGCTTCATAGATTGTTTAAATCATGCCACCTATCTGAACAAGCAGCATGACTGTCAAGTCTCGTTGTAGATGTTCTTTTAAACCCCTAAAAGCCAGTTTCTAACGCACCTGCCAGTGCAACCTGATGTTGCTTCATATTAAATAACAGAGGTTTTGGAGCCGACTACGGTATCTCCCCCAATAGAAATAAACCCAGATAGTGTTTATCTTGCTTATTTACGGCACCTGCTAAAAGCTGCATGTCATTGTGTAGATTACAAAGAGCGGGAGGGAGAAAAAGAGACAGGATTGTTAAACATCACTTACTAAATACCAAATTACTATAGGCCATCAGAATTTAGAGGGAAATATTGCTGTCGTATATCAGGGTGACAGCTGAGTTTCTCCATGTTGAAAGAGGCATGGTTGCCCATAATGAATCTTAAATGCCAATGCCTACTGGCAATATAGCGTTCGCTCCTTCACTCTTCCTTCCTTCCTGCCTTACCATTTCTGTGTTCACTCGTGTTCATACCCCTGTCAGGCTTCGCCCTGCTCTCTACTTCTATCTCTCCCTTTAATTCTTGTTCAATTCAGCGTATCATAGGCCCATAGTCAGACATCCTGTATGACAGCAAGCTGAAGAGCTCTGAAGGCAGTTAACCAGTTCTTTTCTCTCTCAAACTCTTTTCTCCACACTGTTTCCTTTCACCTTACTTGTTGATAGTTTCAATTGAATATTTTTTCCAGATTTCTATGTGCACAATTTAAAGATACCACCGTTAAAAAACTTCTTTTTGCATTGGCCCTCTGAAACATTTGCCTCCATTTACACTTTGGTGATAGACGGGTTTCAAACTTTTCCATAAAAAGAGAGACAAAGGGTGAAGAAATGCATTTTACACAAATAGATATTCAGTTTCTGTGTTTCTATATCTTTTACCACTATAGCCTTTCATTGAACAGATAGACTAGTGATTAGCTGGCCTGTGATTAACTGACTGTACACTATATTAGCTATTACATTGTCATGCTTGCTTTCCAAACCCCTAGCTGTATAAAAGTGGAATTTGGCCAGTGACAGCGAAAGCATCATCAGCTTAATTTCAGTTTGATGATTGCTGCCCTCGAGCTAACCTAACACTGACAATGAATACCACAGCTTGCTGTTGCACCATGCCAAATTATTTTACCACTATAAATTTTACTGCTCTTCTCATATCCTTGTGTAACTCTCATCCTATCGACATATTTGACGTACACGAACTACTAACGAGTCTCTGGGGTCGCAAAAAATAATTTACTGTGAGAAGCAAATGTGATATCAAAACATATGTTCTTACAGATTTTTATTATTTTTTCAATTGATGTCGACCAACTGAGAAAACATATCGGTAAAACTACTGCTGAGTTACAAAATAATTTGTGCATTTTGTAAAATAGAAATCTATACTTTACTTGATTATAAGTTGCAGCTTTTATCCAAAATACATTCTATTTGCTATCCTTTAATTCGGGTATCAACTATTAGACTGTAATTTTATTTAAACATTATTTATGTTGTGTTTATATAATGAAAGAAATAAGAAACAAAGCAATATCAAATAAATACACACCATCAGCATGTTTTGAGTCTGCCCAAAGAGGCTTCTCTGTGGAAGGTCATACCCGAAACACCTACGAGGTTTCCAGGAAGGATTCTGGTCAGATGCAGCTGACACCTTTTGATGGAGAGGAGTAGCGGCTCTGCTGTGCTCCACTCTCTGTCTCTGAGACTGAGTCCAGACATCCTCCAGAGGAAACTTATTTCTGCTGTTTGTATTCTCATTCTTATTATTTCTGTCACTACCTACAACTCATGACAATAGGTGAGGGCAGACTGACCTGTAACTCAACAGCTTTGCTTTCGAGCTCAGCTCTCTCGTCAGCACAACGGTACAACATCTGTCTGTCAGTGTCCAGCTCCCCTCTTCCCTCACCCACGAACAAGACCCTGAGGTGCTTATACACATCCACCTGGGGTATGAGCAACTCATACTTGGCCTGGAGTGGGCACGCCATCTTTTTCAGAGGACCTCAGAGGATGCTAATTCTGATTCCAGCTGCTTCACACTCAGCTGCGAATTTTGCCAGTGCAAGTTGGAGTTCACCATCTGATGAAGCCAAAAGAACATCATCTGCAAAAAGCAGATACAAGACGATTCAATTCAATTCAATTTTATTTATATAGCGCCAAATCACAACAACAGTTGCCTCAAGGCGCTTTATATTGTGCAGTAGATCCTACAATAATACGGAGAAAAACCCAACAATCATACAACCCCCTATGAGCAAGCACTTTGGCAACAGTGGGGAGGAAAAACTTCCTTTTAACAGGAAGAAACCTCCAGCAGAACCAGGTTCAGGGAGGGGCTGCCATCTACTGCGACCGGTTGAAGTGAGAGAAGAAAAACAGGACAAAGACATGCTGGGAGATGCAAGAAACGAGGGGAGATGTTTTTTGTTTTTTTTAAATGGACGACAGAGTATCCCTATGCAGCATTAATTATGTCTCACGACAAACATTAACAGAATAAACACTTCAATTTATTTAAACCACATAGGTTTAATTTGGTGCTTTTCCCTGAGGTCCGCTGGCACCCAAATCATTTGTAGTTTTAAAAAGCACCAATAAAAGCAGAAATAGAAAAACAACTGTGTTTTGTTTCATTAGGAACAAAATGACTGACAAAGTCAAACAAACAAACAAAATACGTAAACTGGAATGTTAGAAAAAAAACTGAGATGTGACAAAAATATAATGCTGCGGTCTAAATGGACCCCAATACGTAGGATGAGGGATAAACACAGTGTTATGATTCAGACACTGTTTTACTGAGAAGAGTAAGCATCCCAGTTTCTTTCAGACTGAGATAAGGATCACTGACTTTAAATCATCCTTTAACCCTAAGGGTCTTCATTTTTTAAGGCCGCCATCACACTCACTCGTTAATGCATAAACCAGCCACTAGTCTGTAAGACTTCCGTACACTTGCACATAAAAACACAGGAGGACAGACACAAACTCACAGGCATGTACTGTCATCTGTCTCTGACATGAAGTGGGTAGCCGCACTGAGGCGTGTCTAGGGTTGGAGGGCATGAATCAAGATCACCATAAACAGAATTAAAGAGAATAAATACTCAGCTATCATAGAGGCCGAGTGATTTATTCTGCACTTTCACAACACTAGCAGAACAGCAGCCCCCAAGAAATCAATATGTAATTATAGACATCCTACCCTGGGCCGTTCCTCTCCAAGCATCAACCACCCACCACCTGCCCTGCACCGACACCACCGCCCTCAAAACAAATGTCAGAATGGGACGAGTCCCGGAACAAGAAATAAAAGGCTTCGCCCTGCTGAGAATAGCCCTCTGTTTTAGTGTGTTTACTGTCTGTGCATGCAAAGTCTTGCACACATGTCTTAGAGCCATTTTTCATTTTGGCTTCTTCCTCTGGATTCGATTTTAACTTTATAGATAATTCAGGTTGTTATAGGTTGGTATATACAGACGACATTTAATTATTTTTTTAAAAAGGCGATAAAGTAGGAAATGAAATTCAGTTCATTTCCAGACTAACATTTATGTCTCCTTCCTTTCTTTTAATGATAAAAGAACCGAACCGTATCTCGGCTACAGCCTCTTAGGTTGTGTACCGATATTAGAGTGTTAGGCAGTGTGTCTTATCTAGATTTTCACAAGCAAATGGAGTTTTTACCACAAAGTGAAACCAGCACATAGACGTAGAGTTTCATCCATCCATTTTCTTCCACTTCAGGGACAGGGAGCCTACCCCAGTACATCCTGGACAGGTTGCTAGAACTGTAGCAAGGCTAACACAGAGAGACACACAACTATCTGCAGACACATTCAAACCTGCAAGCAATTTACTCAGGTAACTGTTCGTCTGGACTGTGGGCCAGACAGAACCCATGCAGACACAGAGAGAGCACGCAAACGCCATAGAAAAAGACCCCGACCACGTGGTGAATTTGAATCCTGGACCTTCTTGATGTGAAGTAACAGTGCGGTGGAGCATTTAAAAGTAATCCAACTTTAGCTAACTGAAGAATGTTTTCTAATTGTAGAAAACTTACTTGTAAGTTTTTAACACCAACTGGAAGCAAATCTGTTGACAATATGTCATGCAGCTGATTTGCTTGTTTGATATATTGAGATACAGCTGCATAGTTACATTGTTTATGCTACGTGAATAGCAAACATTAAGCCAGGATGCAGGCTAGACTCCATCACACAGCTGTTTGATTCAAAATATTTATAAAACCATGGACATCAGGACATTTTCCAGACTTACAGAGTGCAGCACGTGGTGTAGTGCTTAACCCTGCCATCGCAATGTGATGGGTTCCTGGGTTTAAATCCATTGGCCAGCTGGGGCCTTTGGTGTTGAGTTTGCATGTTCTCCCCATAGCTGCATGGATTCCTTCCAGTTATTCCAGTTTCCTCCCAGAGTTCAAAGACACGCCTATTAGATGAACTAATGACTCTAAATTGGCCATTGGTGTGAAAACATATGGTTGTCTGTCTCCATGTTTTAGTCCTGCCTCCTGTCCAGAAGATAGCCCGCATCTTGCTCCATGCCCCTTTGTTATAGGCTCCGCCCCCTCTGCAGAGTAGCCCCACAGGATAATTTACAATCAAAAATCTGAACGTCAAGGTTTTTGGATATTTACCTAATTTCCCTGAATTATTTGTAATAAATGTCAAGAAACATGCATGTCATGTGCCGACTACATGTGTGTTTGAATAACTGTAATATAACTTTAGTACACATCTGCATATCCAAATATGTTATCAAGAAACAAATGACTACCTGGGTTTTGGAATGAGATCTTTGAAAGTCATTCCAAGACCCAGGATAAAAAATAAAGTTGAGCCCTTGCTCTAGTGTCTAATGACTCTAGTCCTTGTCAGTTTCTGTTAAAGTGAGCTGCATTGGCTCAGTTGATATGGTCATAGACACGGGCCTCGGTAGGTTGCGCATAGGCCCTGACACGTTGATAAACAGCTGTATTAGTATGAACTCTGCTCATCGCTCTGTGGTCTCTCCCAGCTAAATCAATGAGGTAACCAGTCAATTCTTGCCCACACTCAAGCTATTGCCAAGCCCTTATCTGGCCCTTGCAGTTTAACACTGACCCCCGCACAGGTAGCAGGAGACACACTAATCCATCTCTGGAGTCCAGACAGACTCATCTCATCTCATCTCATCCCAGCTACTCCTACCCCGTCTCTCCACACTTCACCCATTCTGTTATTCAAACACCTTATTTCCACCCTTTCCTTCACTCGCTCCCTTGATGTCTTGCACAGTTTCATTTTCCCCTTATCTGAGTTCTCATCCATTTCCCGGCTGCTGCATTTCTCTCCGTATCCTGAGCTATCTCTACCCCCACCCACTGTTTTTCATGCCTTGTTCATAGCTCACTCCCTTTCTTCTTCCCTACTCTCACTGCGGGTGCCTCTTGGTCTGGCCATGGGGAAACAGCTCTGGTCAAATTAACACACACATCATTGCCTATCAATATCTGCTCTCAATGAGGGCAGAAATTATTTAGAATTTGAGCTGTTTTGATTCACTTCTCCCTCCTCCATCACCTCAGGCTCCAGTATTTGATTACCAAGAGGTTTGGCTGAGCTGCACAAGAATGTCTGAAAATATCCATAATGGCCAAATGGAAGTAAAGTCATTTGATACAACACACCTCTAGGATAATTGCAGAGGAGGAAGTGTGATAGCAGATTGAGACTCCAGACATATAATTTTATCATAGAAGCAGACAGTAAATTGGAAACATCATATCACTTATGGTGTTATCCTTGTGAAAACAATTAGCTGATGTTGTAAAAACAAAAGACTTACATGGCCTAGCAGCTAAACACAGTTTCTATGGTGATAAAACTCGGCCAACTGGAAGCCTTATATGAACCTATTCATTGTGAGAAAATCCCATAGAAGAATGCCATGTAATTATTAAAAACACATTTGCATATCACTGCAAAGCTTATCTTGTAGCTGTATGAAGCGCTTAAATGACAAAATAGAAAAAATAAATCTCGTCAGTGCATGAAAGACAAGGCAAACCCCAAATCAGTCAACAATTTGAGTGTTTTTGGACGTGTTTACAGGGATCCTCTTAGGATCCCTTATTCATCTGTGACACATATACTGTTACAATGATGAAAAATTCTCATTTCAAACATGGCAAAAGTTTCAAATAATGAGGTCAGTGTATATGTACCAGTGAAAAGCTCAGGCTTCCGGATGCTCTAAATGCTTGATTTC
>VUQR01036772.1:0-28515 GCA_015108515.1 Hemichromis elongatus
TCACTCACAATTTTGCCCAAAACCACAGCCATTAATAAAGAATGGTGCCAGAAAACCCTCCAAAAGCAACTTCTTCCAACAATCCAACAACAGTTTGGTGAAGAACAATGCATTTTCCAGCACGATGGAGCACCGTGCCATAAGGCAAAATGATAACTAAGTGGCTCGGGGAATGAAACGTTGAAATTTTGGGTCCATGGCCTGGAAACTCCCCAGATCTTAATCCCATTGAGAACTTGTGGTCAATCCTCAAGAGGCGGGTGGACAAACAAAAACCCGCTAATTCTGACAAACCCCAAGAAGTGATTATGGCAGACTGGGTTGCTATCAGTCAGAATTTGGCCCAGAAGTTGATTGAGAGCATGCCCAGTCGAATTGCAGAGGTCCTGAAAATGAAGGGCCAACACTGCAAATACTGACTCTTTGCATAAATGTCATGTAACTGTCGATAAAAGCCTTTGAAACGTATCAAGTGCTTGTTATTATATTTCAGTACATCACAGAAACAACTGAGACAAAGATCTGAAAGTAGTTTAGCAGCAAACTTTGTGAAAACTAATATTTGTGTCATTCTCAAAACTTTTGGCCACGACTGTACATGAGTTACAATCATACTGGATAATGAATGCATTGCATTTTCTTGAATTTAAAATAGAAACTTCAAAACACTGCACAGCTACCTTCATGCGACTTTATGCAGTGCTCTATACCTCATGATTCAATCGTTTATTGAACCACCTGTAGCTGGACTAACGTGAAATAATCATTTTCTACATGACTTTATCACTCTCTTGACAGTCGGTCTGAGGTGTTTGTGCTGATAAGCTGCATTTGCTTTTTGCCCACTGTGGTGTTATGCACAACACCCAAGCATCTCTACTTTGGTCTCAATTCTCCAAAGAACACTTCCAGACATCCCATACTTCTTCAGTCTTTTTTCTATTTGCGCCGTCATGAACTTTAATATTTCACACGTTAGCTGTAGAATCGGAGATGTAGCTGTTTCTCTGAGCATTGCACGCTCAGACCTTGGGGTGAATTTGCTGAGATGTCCGCTCCTGGGAATAGCGTGGCAATGTGTTAACTCTCCAGAGCAGCAAAGTGATAAAACTTCTGCTTTTACAGAAGTGCTCACACATATCCAAGTCCATCTGATTATCAGCATGTGGCAGCTACATACCCTCCTTATTCCTATGGAAGCAATAGTGGTGGACTTTTGTGCTTTTCACAAGAATTACAAAGTCCTGTGAAAATTTTCTTTTGCATATTACTCTGAGGCATACTACATGCAGTCGAGTTTTTTTTCTTTTTCATTTTTTTGTTTTTTTCTGTGATTTGGGCAAACTTTCCCTTTAAAAAGTAATTATATTGAAAAAAAAAAACACTTCACTCCTACTAATGACCTCTTGTTTCACTGCTTTTAGCAGAATATTTCTGTAAAATTGAAGCCATAAAAGCAAAGATGGGTGTCTGTGTGTGGAATATGAAGCCTTGACATTAAGTACTAAGTGATTTCATTCTTTCTCCTATGAAGAAATTTTTTTCATTAGTTTGAACTCGAATTCCTCCGTTTGAAAATGGTGTCAAAATATAGTTAGAGCTCTTTGTGCTCCTCGAGAGAAGAGATGGTATTTATAATTTTAGGGAAACAAAAACAGCCTCTGCTTGTACTACTGTATATAAAAAGATGAATAATAATGAAAAGTTGTTTGATTTTTCTTTTAGTCGAAGTTTCCTCCTACTGAATAATCCGACGGAGGGCATAGAAATAATTCATTACCTCTCTGTTTGTGCTTTGCTGTGTCTGTTTAGTCTGTTCTTTGGGTTTACAGAACATACGCTGGATGAAAACAGGTTTTGATTTCACAATAATGTTTCCAAACCACCTTCACACCAACAATTCTTAATTTTTATTTTTGATATTTTCTGTTCAAATTACGATTCATCTTTAACTTTTAATTTCTTTTTTAAATTTTTATTCGCATTTTCTCATGACAGCAATGTCTTGCTTAAACTTTAATCAGCTCCACATATGCAGCTACATGCATCAGGGAAATAAAGAACTGCAACTACTTTATTCCAACAGATGTGAACAATATGAATGCCAGTGTTGACAGCTCTTTCCCTCGACTGCTGTCATCATACAGCTCAGTGGTCGTCGCAGAAAATTATTAATAGTGCTCAGATCTGAATCTGATATTTTGTTAAATGAGCAGATTTAAATTAAGATGCACAAACTAGCTTTGTAATGTGATGTAACAGGCCCGTGGCAGCCTCTGCAATTTCACGATCAGAGTCTTTTCTTACTTTGCAAAGCGGGAGGCGTATCTAGGCTAATGCAAAACATCAAAAGCACCAAACAAAATAACAGATTTCCGTAGCAATAACCACATGTTCTGGCTGTGAAATTCATCAAAAAAAAAGTTTTGCTTTTTTTTATCTCATTATTTGCTTTGTTGTTTTCAGTGGTAGGAGATGCTAAAGACATAGACTGGTACGCCCCCAGTGGTGAGAAGATCCTTCCGAACAGGCAAGACATTTTTGTGAGCCGCAGCGATGAAGCCACGTCGACTCTCACCATATACCACGCCAACGTGGACAGCGCAGGCATCTACAAGTGTGTGGCAAAGGATGGGGACAAGGAAGCCCAGGCCACTGTCCAAGTAAAGATCTTCCGTAAGTGTCCCCTGGTTTGGCAGTCTGTGTTTTCCACCGATTTTACTGCATTACTGCATAACCTGTAGTAACCCGGCCACTATGACAGCTCTCTTTGAGTAATGCATTATAAAGAAAGAGAGCCAGTGTTTCTATTATTAAAAGTAACCTGATTTCCAGCTCCATATTGTTATTCTCGATCTAGCTTGGCAAGCTGGGCCTTAATGCAAACCCTGAGTTTCCCACTGGCTGCCCCTCTCATAAACACAAGATTTAAACAGCAGGTGTGAAGGGTTGCTGTTCTCACACCCAGGGCTGTGTGACTGAAATGACCATAGTAAGAACTGATATAACATACTGGAAACTGAGCATTTAGATCACTCTGAAGTTTTTGGCTCACATATGCCGACTGAATTATTAGAAACGTTGGTAATATAAACACCAAATTAAACGACATTTACAAATGTCGGTCTCTGTGTTAATATATTTCTAAAAATGCATAATATGTGCATTTCCCCACAGAAAAGATCACGTTCAAGAGCGCTCCCAATCCGCAGGAGTTCGTCGAGGGTGAAGATGCTGACATAGTCTGTGATGTTGTCAGTTCGCCACCACCCACCATTATTTGGAAGCACAAGGGCTCGAAGATCCAACCTGCCAAAGATGGTGAGTCAGTTCAACAAAAAAAAGAAGAAGAAGAAGAAAAAAAACTACCCCACTGCTTAGCTGCTTTCTCACCTCCAACCTGCCTTTCCATTCCATCTTCTTAACTCTGTGAGCAGCCACCTTACCTCCCTGCCAATGCTGTTTGCCAGTTCATGCTTTCCAATCAATTTGCCACGCTATTCCTCATCTCCCTCTCCTGCTGCCCATCATCTATGAACAAAGCCAACCGTTTTCCATTGGAAAGTAGTTTTAGACCTCATAGATGATGCGTGAACATGAAAATTGTATTTTTGAGCCTAGCAAGAGGTGGTTATTGTCACTAGAAAATGTGTCCGAGGGCACACAGGAGTTTAATTTCTCCAAATAAAGGGAAACTATAGCTGGGGGGAAAAAAAATCTGAAAAACTGAGCATGTTTTTTTTTTTTTTTTTAAGGCAGGAAAGGCTGAAAAGACCAGAAGAAGTGCCAGTATAATCTAAAAAAGCTTCTGCTGTCACTAACGATGACAACAAAAACAACAATAAGACCCACATTTGATTGATTGATTTAGAATCAGATGATTTTGTTACTTTGCAAATCGTAATCATAGCATCTGTTAAGGCAATGATGAAGTGAAGTTCAGCCGCAAAAGCAAAAGTTGCTTCAGTCTGCCCATCATTGGTGCTCGTGTGCAAAAACAGTTTGCAAACCACCTCCATCCCAGTTCCTCCATCTCATGTTCTGACTTCTTGACATCTTTGATGTGTGCTATTTCACAGTGATGGGATCTTACTATCGCTCTTCATGTCTCAATCTGGTCTTTTATGGGGTGTAGATTTAAGGACCCACACCCAGGATGCCACAGATCCTAAACAAAAAAAGGCAAGCTTTAATCGCTTATGATGTCATATAAAGTCCGACAGATAAAAAAAAAAGAAAATTTAAAAGAAAAATAATGGAATCTAAAAAGGCCAGAAAATGGACAGCACAAGAGGGAGAAAAGGAAACATAAAGAAGCACAATAAATATACACACAATGCAACAAAGAGAGGGGGGTGGCTCTTTATACACTGCACACACATGCGGCAGAGGAAGAAAGTGAGATGAAAATAACGCTGAAAAATCAAACAAACATCAAAACCGAATTGACACGCCAGAGAAAATTAACTGTTAAAGTAAAGCAGGAAACAACCCTGGTAATCACAGAGGCAAGACAACTAATAGTAAACACATTACAGAGGAACAGTGGGGAGGCAAGAACAATAATAATAATGATGAAAAAACTCACAAGAATGGAAAAACTGGAAGCAGGAAATCCTGAAATGCACAAAACCAAAAAGCTCAGCTATCAGGATACTCATGTTATCTTTATAAATATATACATACATACATTTTAACAAAATATCCTACCTCTAACTCTTTCTTGATAGAGAAATGAGGTGTTTCAGGAGTTAGAGCTGTTTGGTGTACAAAATCTGATACCATGGTTCCCTATAGTGAGTCAACTCACGCAAAGAGGAGGAGGGGGGGGGACCCTCAAAACTCTATAAAAACTTTTCAAACTGTTCTTGTATTATAATCCCTTTATCCATTGTTTGTCCTGTGATTTGAACCATTTCTGCTTTGCCAGTAAGCACACTTTAGAGCTGAGAAGCGTAGCACAGAACAAAGGTGTTTAGCTCAGCTGTGGAGAAACCGTCAGCGTGTACATACAGACCATATAAAACTGTAAGTGTTACTGCGGGGATGGGAGAACATGTTTCATTTTCGAACATCTTGCCAGAAACTCTAGGCCAAAGAATCTAATCTAATGTAGCTGCTGTGAATCCAAGCTGTCTTCTGTGTAAGATGAAATTATGAGCTTTTCAGCATTTGGTCCCTTCTGGCCAAAAATATGAGGAGGGCCTAAATTCATGTACAATATTTGGTAATCGTTTAATCTGGCAATAGCTTCTTTCTTGGGAGGAGCCTTGATAAAATTGGTCCAAAACAGCCACGGCCGAGCAAGTTCAGTGAAAAACTAGGATCCAGTGTGGGAGCTGGACATAAAACAGGAGTCTGGGCTTTGTTTCACACTTGAACCGGGGCCTATTTTAACCTTAAAGTAACCCCTCCCTCGGTGACCGCTGGAGAGCCTGGAGTCACCACACTGTTGTGCTAAGCCTGCCTTTGTTCTTGGATTCTTGTCAAGGAATGTGTTTTTCACTGGAAAAGCCACTAATTGTAACCGACACTGAAAACTAAAAACTGCTTATGCAATTTTCTTCAACACAGTAGCTGACCTAACCCTGAGCTGCAAGCTGCATAGTTGAAAATTCAAACAGTAACACTTCCGTCTAAAATGTGTCACGGCAACCTGAAAAAAAAGCTGTTTAACAAAGCCTTTGTTTCTCCTTAACTTTTAAAGTCTTGGACTAAACTTTAAAAGCTTTTGAACATTTCAGTTTATTGTGTGAGTCATTTCTTTTTTTATACACTAAGTACATTTTTCACTTCCATGGATGATGTGATGTGGTAGCAGTCACTGTATGTGCCGAAACTTGAGAGGAAGAACACATCAATTTCTTGAAGCAACAGTCATGACCAAAATTAATAATGTGCTGATCGTCAACAAAGGGTAAAAAAAAAAAAAAAAGTCCCCTGTGAATGTCTAAATTGTGGATTTTAATAAGTGCTGAATAGTTTTTATCAATAACGTGTGAAAAATAACACCAGGTTTCTTTTAAGGCAGCTCACTGTGTTATTGTGCATTGTTTATTTAGAGGTGCAACAGTTTGTCAGGGTGTGTGCTTGATTAAAACATTGATAAACTATGTTTACTGTAGCCAGAGTGTCACAAAGCTCTCCCTATCTCTAATAATTTGATTACTGGGAATGATTTTCTTAATCTTGCCCCAACTTCCTATCTCGGTGTTTCATTTATGTATACAGTTCACACTGCTCTGATTTTATTCGTCTCTTAATTCATAGTAGACTTATTAAATCACAATAGTTTCTTTTATCTGACTTTTTTGTTGAGAATGTAATCTTCAGTGTAATAATTTTTTTCATTTTTTTTTTTTTTTATAGTTCGATTTAAGATCATGGATAATGGCCATCTGCAGATCCGCGGCATTAAAAAGACAGATGAGGGCACATACACTTGTGAGGCTCGTGTCATGGCCAGGGGAGAAATTGACTTCAGGACTATGAAGGTCATTGTTAACGGTAAGCAGTGTATACACCACCTTCTATCCTCTGCCTGCTCCGCTGTTTATCAATGTGAGATTTTGGCTTAACAGAGCAGGGTTCAGTAATGAGCCAGGTGGCTCTAAAACCCTTTTTTGTTGCTCCAGTGTTATGTTACTCAGATCATCTAGCCATGTTTTTCACGTTTTTGGTTTAGAGAAAAATATTCAAACAACTGCAGGCCAGAATGACAAGAAACTGGTTTTAAATTTGTGGATTTCTCAGAAAATGTTGAAGATGCTCTAACCTTTAATTTAGTAGCAAAATTATCCCAAAATTGCTGTTAAATATCAAAGTTCTTTAACTGTTAGGATGAAGATTATGATTTTTTTTTTTTAAACATTTGTTTTGAGCAATTTTTTTGATAAAATATCACTTCTTTAAAACTACTCTGTAGATTTTCAGGGATAATTGAGTTTTTATTTTCGAACCCTCAGATTACCCTAAGAAATTATGGAAGCCCATTTCCGCCACTAAAAGAAAAAAGTATCCATAACTCAAAATTTCGAGTTATTTTCTCAGAATGTTTGTGTTATTAACTAGGGCTGTCAGCGTTAATCGCGTTAAAAATGGCGTTAACACAAAACCCGCGCTAACTCGATAACCGCGTTGGTGCCGTCCAGCCCCACACAAAGGGTGATCTGCGTTAACTTGTTAACGGAGATTTGCAGCGTTAACGTGGGTTTTGTCTTAACGCCATTTTAACGCGATTAACGCTGACAGCCCTAATATTAACTCAAAATTTTTAGAAAAGTTACTCAAAATTTCGAGTTATCTTTCTCAAAATTTCAACTTAACTTAAAATTTCGAGGTATTTTCTCGAAATTTTGGGTTACTTTTCTCAAAATTTCGAGTTAGCTCTGCCAATCAATAATCTACGTGAATGACATCATTGTCTTGCTACCCGGGAGGATATGGTGCAGAGAAATGCGCACTCAAAACCGAATCGCAACAAATTGACGCTTTCAAGAGTTCGTTTGTTGATAGTAACACAATGTGATTCAGCTAATAACACAAGGACTTCACCATTTATGAAGCCACGTTGAAAATACTCAGCAGTTTGTGCATTCGTGACTGGCTGTAATACTGGTAGTTTAGCTGTAGCATTTGTAGCTGAGGGCTTCAGCTTCTGGGTAAAAAGGAAATGACATAATTCACATAGATTACTGATTGGCAGTAAAAATATATAAAATATAAAAAAATAAATCTTGAGTTGCATTTCAATTTATTAACTCAAAATTTCGAGGAAGATAACTCGAAAGAAAAAGAAACAGACATATAACTATGGGAAATATACTGATACGTGTATGAAATATGTTAGCGTCAGCTATGTTAAAACGTCCAGTCTGTTTTATCATAAATCACTGGAGGAAACTTGAATTGCATTTTGGGTAAACTTTACCACAATTACTCATCACCAATGTTTGGTTAATTTTATATGGAATGACGGAGTGCAAAAAGAAGCTTTTAATCTTTCTAAATTCATCATACGATGACATCATTTTTACAGTAGTTGTCTTATTCTTAAGGTTTCTGTTATTTGCTTTTATGTTGTTGTTTTCTTATTTCAAGTAAAAAAAACAAAGTTTTTACAGTAAAAGCTTAAAACGTCGTACTGTAGCGTATGTGTGACTTTGTAGAGAGCAGAAATTAATAAAAACAGATTATTTTGTTTTTAATGCGCAAACCCCTCAAAATAAGCAATAAAATCATTTGAATCCACATATCTAGATTAAACCTCTTTAAATATAATTTATAAATATGCATTAGTTACTTGAGATTCAAATTAATCTTGTATGTTTTTCAGTGCTTCCCACCATCCGTGCCAGGTACCCCAAAGTCAACGCCACGGCAGACGTTGGTAGATCAGCTTTACTGGCTTGTGATGCAGACGGCTTCCCGGATCCCAACGTTACTTGGGCGTAGTACGTCATTCAAATCTTGTTATTTGGCTGTTGTGATGAGCAGGGTTCAGATTTAGCCCTGGATCACATCAGGAGCACTTCTGAGCTTCCACACAGAATGAAGCATTTCATTTATTCTTTTTATCTATTCAGATCCTATTGTTCTTGTCCTCAAAACAATAAATATTAGTTAGAGCAATGATATGAATAACTATGAAGTACACAGAGTTATGCTTGATACACATGCTCATATCCGGAACGTCAAAGACAAACCAAAAAGAAAAACTGAAGTCAATACAAATGACACCCCCACCCGTCCCCTCCCTTCCCCTCTAAGTGGCAATCTGTCAGCAGGTAAAAGCAGCCTGATAAGATTAAGCTGAATGAATGATATATGCAGTAGAGCAACGGAAGACAAACTATCCACTATACAGTGTACAAGTACTTAAAGCACATAGAGGGCTTCTATTAATTCCAGCTTTTCAATGGAAACTCATTATATGTCACACTGATTAGTATTCATTAGGGAGTGGGAGATTTATATACCGTTACCTTTTTTTTCTTTTTCATTTCAACAGTCCATTTTATGAGACAATGATATGGAGAGATATTCTGATGGCTTTTTACCTTAATGATCAAAATCTTTGTAATAACTTCCACAGTAAAAGGGTAAATGAGTCATGTGTTTTGCCTCATACTAAATAAAGGGTTGATAGGACGGAGCTGCATAAGATTAGTCTTCCTGAAACTTCATTGCATGGCTATTAGGAATTTGTTATGCTATGCTAATGGCTGCAATTTATATTTACAGGTCAGTTCAATTAGTTACAAACATCCCTAATCAAAAAGGACCTCAGGGGTGCACAAAATATTTTGTGCAGCAAGAAGCATCAATTTAACAGGGACATCTTTATAAGTGCGAGGCTACCCTTTAGCAAATCCCAAATGGATCAGAAGTTTGAACCCGACGTAGCTGTGGGAGTGTCTCTGTTGTTTTTTTCTCCAGCTGCTGGACACAGTAATAATAAGGAAATAATAAATCACTGCAGACAGTGAAGTACCAGACCAGATTTGTGACTTTGCATTAAATCTCACTAATCTTGTTTTTAAGTAGCAGAATGGGAGCAGCTTATTGTTTTCTTCTGGTTAAAAAGATAGTCTAAAAAATAATTTGTTCTGCATTGAAGCCCTATAAAAAAAGCACCTAAGTACAACTGGAAATAAAAATTCCACGTTTCAGGTTTTAGCGGTCTGCTACCACTTGTAGCTTTTGCCTCTTTATAAGTTGAACATTATGAACAAATCTGAGATAATCTTGCTGTTGACTGCAGCATTAGACAAACAACTTGACAGCCCAGTCAGTCCCCTTTATTCTTCTGTCTCTGACGCCTTTCATGCGGGCTGGCTTTTGTTAACATTTGTTTTTGCACGACACTTGTTAATATATATTTATAGGGATTATGAAAAGTTCAACAGGCAGAATAAAGCATGCAGTGAGAACAGAAGGTATATATGCATCATAGCAACCACTAATCGTAGGTCGCTACCTGATTTGTGTTTAATTAAGCGCTAGTGATTAAAGAACAGGTTTAGTAAGTTAGTAATGATTTTAAACATAAACGTAACAATGCACCGAGCATGTGTGTGCTGGAATAGGATATTTTTGTTTGATGACCACCGACTTGTGCAAATGTATGTTTTCGGGGAGAGGAAACGGAGGACGCCAGCCCGAACGTGTTTTTTCATGCAGGTGTTTTCCCAGTGCACGTTAATATTCTCGGTGCATCATTCATGTCTGAATGCAGCAGCACCACTGCTGTGAGGAGGAACCTTTGGACAAAGCGTTATTGCAGCCGCATGAGTAAATAAGGCGACTGAACTCAAATCCTGCTCACAGCTGTCTTCCATGCAGCAGAGCTAATGTGTGATCCTGAGAAAGAAGCAGGCCCTGGCTAGAACAGGGTTAAGATGGACTGGAAGGTTGTTGGGAGGATAGATGGGTGAGGGAGTGAAAAAAACACAGGGGTAAAGCTCTATTTGTCTTAGTTGCTGACAGGCCTGTCATTCACTGTCTGACTGCTGGAGTGATGCTGCTACTCCAGGTCTACAAACACTTAATTCACTACAAAAAAAAACAAAGATCCCAACCTCAAATGAAAGTTTGGCTGCTGATAGTTGGAGTGCTTTCTGAAATCTAAAAGAAGCAAGCATCATCATACACTCGGAGTATGACCTTCTTAAAAACAAAGCTGAAAGAGACCAAAGGCAAACAGAATCTGAGGCAATGTTGGAGGCGTTCTTAGAAGCACTGAGCACAGGACAGCGTTTTGGTTTTTTTTCCTTCTGCCAGCCTTTGTTGTCTGCGAGCTGCTTGCTTCAGTAGATAAAACCACAACCGTTCCTTGTCAGTAAGTTTAGAAACGTATTCGCAGGCTCCTCAAGTTGTGCAAGTGAATACATGTGAAGGGGACACTCGTCTTTTCCTCTTTTTTCCCCCTTGCTACAGTAACGGTGTTGTCCTTAAAGACGGCGATAAGTACAGCCTCAACGAGGATGGCTCGGAATTGATAATAAAACATGTCACCAAAGTGGATGAAGGCGATTACACGTGCATCGCCAGGAACAAGGCGGGAGAGAAAATAGAGGAAGTCAGCCTAAGCGTGTTTGGTAAGAAAATGACTCCATTTGCTGATGTTTAACAATTTCTGACATTTCTTTGTTGTACTTTGTGCCATTTGCTGCACACCGTTACGCAGCTTTTCCTTACGCAGCTGTGAAACATACAGTGTGTCCTATTGAAAACTAATTTAAGACCCCGTGTTAACGTACAGTATCTCTTCATGAGGTAATTATATAATCTTGTGGCTCTGTTATAACTCAGTGGGGTATGAAACCACTCTGTATCCCTTGCCACGGTAATATTGAAACATCTCTATCAACCATGGATCAAATAGCCATGTCAAATGTGTCGTTCACAGCGACGCAGCAAATGAGTTTAGGTGGTGATTTAAACCTCGGAATTTTTCCGCCTCTTCTGTTAAACCCAGTTAACGGAAAAAGGAGCAGGTGGATTAGTGGCAGTAGCCATTAATAAATGTCAAGCATCTATTAGCTGTTTAAAAAAGAATAAAGAAACAGATTAAATATTTGAAATTACCCCGCTGCTTCTCGTTAAAGAAGGAGCTTTAAACCAAAGGTTCCCAAGACCCATTCTAATAACCGTGTCTGTCATGTTTCTAGTCCAACCCAACATTACCTACTTGAGTAACCAAACTGCTTCGGAGTTTGATGACCACGTCACACTGACATGTCAGGCTTCCGGTGACCCAACACCTACAATTTCCTGGAGTTTTGGAAACAAGATCTTCACTGAAGGAGAACAGGTAGAGTTGTTGTGTGGTCACGGACTAAAAACCCATTTTTTTAGTTAATAGAAGTGTTTTTAAAAGCCAGTCCTTTTTGGAAAATGGGTACTAATGATAGAGAGGTACCAAAAAGAGCAAACAATTCAGTTATTTAAGAAATCTGCCTAAATGTATTTCTTTTGACATTTGTGCGTCTAAGGAACAATATGGAAAACAACAAATTCAAAAAATTGTCGTTCAGAAAATATAAATTGGATGAAAGCTAGAACAGAGCCTCCACTATGTCCAGATAATTTGTACCACTTACATATTATGTTGGATTGCCTGAGAGAGGTCAAAGATTGGCTGTCGGATAATTCCCTCATCTTAAATGAGAAAAAAACAGAAATTAAGGTGTTTGATAGTCATATTCCTCGAGACCAGCTTGTTGCCCCTTGCTAACACTTATTCTATAAATAACCTGGGTGTCTATTTGGATAATTCCTTTAAGCTTGATAAGCAAGTGTCATCTGTAGTTAAACCTGGTTTCTTTCAATTGCGCCAGATTTCTAAAGCTAATCATTATATACCACAAAGGGACCTTGAAAACGTATCCACACTTTTGTGACCTCCAGCTTAGACTATTGCAATTCTCTTTACTGTGGTCTCCAATCCGTCTCTCTTCGAAGGCTTCAGCTTGTCCAGAGTGCTGCTGCTCGCCTTCTTACTGGAGCTAGAAAATTTGATTCTATCACTCCCGCTCTTGTTGATCTACATTGGTTGCCTATAAAATATCGCACTGAGTTTAAAATTCTGCTACTCACTTTTAAAATTCTGAATAATATTGCACCCAGTTATCTCACCGATCTCCTCCATCTGTACACTCCTTGTCGAGTGTTGCGATCATCAGGTCAATTACTCCTGGCCCAACCTAAGTTTAGGCTGAAGACCTGAGGCGATCATGCCTTTGCTTCAGCTGTACCTAAGCTTTGGAATAGCCTCCCAGCTTCTATTCGGGCCTATCCAATCCTTTAAATCAAGATTAAAAGCTTACTTATTTAACCTGGCTTTCCCGACCAGTTAATATGCTTTTTAAAGATATATGTAATTTTGTTTTTGGTTCTATACTGATTTTACTCTTTATTCTTCTGGTCCATTAGTGCCTCCCTTCTGTCTGTGCTAAAGCCCCTCTGTACTTTGTTAATTGTTTTATGCTGTTTCTCTGTTTTATTGTGAAGCACTTTGGTGTGCTATATAAATAAAACTATTTAGTATTGTATTGTATTATGGCCTGCACTATAGTATACAATACAGCAAATACTCTCCAGATGCTTTTAACCATTTGTTGCAACTGGATGTGGAACGGCTTTTTTTAAATAAAATTCTTCCAAATTGTCATGTGATTCAGAAAAAGGCATGACCTCAATTTCAATTAGCAAACCAAATCACATTTAAGGAATTTTGTCAGCTATTCACTGACTTTCAATTTTAAAATTCAGCCTTGAAATCCCACCAATTATTTCCACCGCCATCACTTTGGCCACTTTCCATCTCGTGTCATTAATAACTAATCAGTTGGCCATTCAACTTCACTCGCGTGCTGGGAATGCAGCTACAAGTGCTGAGGAAATTTCTCATTGTTACACGAGTTTGAACTTTGCACAGTGAGGTTTTGATGCTGCCTTCACGATCTCTCTGAACGTTTCGACAGCCGTGTCTTATACAGCCCAAGTTGCTTTAATGCTTTTGTACATTTACATTGTGATTGATAGAGGAGAGCGAGTGCGGAGCTCCTATGTCTCCCCTCATGCTTTTAACAGTACATCTGACGCGCTACATCGCTGTCTTTTATTCATTAGCTTTTAATGGAAATTTCTCTTCTTTTTTGGTGAATTTACTATGAAAAGTGCTCATTTTAAATTCACAGGAAATTAAACAATTGTTAAAAAAAAAAAACAAAGTGAAAATGATTTAATTGGCATTAGCGTCATTATTGCTATGAATCAGATTGTTGTGATCCCAGTTATGCTACTCTGGCAAACTACTGTGATAATCCACTTTGGGAATGAGTGGGCACTTTTTTCCCAGGATGAACATGATATGAGTAAAGCAGCCACATAAGGGTTATGCATCTTTGTCATGCTTTGGCGTATATCCTAGTTTTTCTCTTCATGTCCTTTAGGAGCACTGGAGATAACACTGGATTAAAGCTTTGCTTATAGGATACGGTAAAAGGCTTCTTAGGATGTGTTAAGCTATGAACACCATTCCTTTCCTTATTTTCTCCATTACAGTGGTCACAGCATTCTGGCAGTTGCCAGCCTGGTGAGAGAGTCTCATCCGAAGTCTATTGTTACGCTCTTATCAGCTCATTAAAATTGTATAATTTTGAAAAATCCATCTTAACGGTCTATTCTGACAATGCACATCGTGCTAGCAGCAAACAGATTAGTCACTTCAGAGGGGTAATTTTCTGTGAATGCAGTAAACAGTATTAAGATAATTACCTCGCTGCCTCCACCAGGTTTTTGGATTCAGGAAAGACATTTCATACCCTGGTTTGTGATTCAGCTTGCGTTACATACTGCTACATGTTTATATTACTTCTAAAAGCACTAAAGTTGGACACTGCATATTTCCCTGATACACAGAACAGCTGGGTTGTGGACTGGTTGCTGGCCTCGGGACATTTGCTGTGGAATAACAGGAAAAAAAAAAACATGATTTGGCATAAAACTTGAATATTACACATTTTCTTGTACCTGCCAACAATATGCTGGCATTTAATAAGGCATAAGATAAGCTGTACCCTGTCACTACTAGCAGGATTTAGCATTAAAAAACACTGAGTCCATTTTTTGTTTTACTGTTGAGAGGTATTGTAACTGCAGTTGTTCTTCACATGTTTCAAATGACACAGGTGTGTAACAACAATAGAGGAACTACACTGTAAATGCAATGAAAGCACCTGTCCTGTTATTTCCCACAGGGCATAAGAGAGTCAGCTGCACAGTATTTTGGGCCATGCTGGCCTACTTCATTTAACATGCTCTGTCAGCTGGTGCATTGTGATGAATTATGTCTGAAAGTTACCATGTAGCTCATTTTCACATTAAATATATCTCTGTGAAATGAACTATTGATTTTTAGTGGAATAATCTAAAACTAAAAAGACCGCGGTAATGACCGTCTGGCAAACTCTCTTCTAGTCACATTGTAAATATTCTTTGTAGTAATAATTGTAAATATCACTGATGCAGTTGTTAAAGCCAATCGGAGAAAATATAACATTATTTTGGGACTTTGCACCAAATGTTGCAGTTATATTTGCAGCAGCAGGATGATTTAAATCAATTCAATTTTATTTATAAAGCAGCAAATCCCAACAGTCACTTCAAGGTGCTTTATGTTATCTGTTATCTATTACCCTACACTGATAGAATAAAAACTCCAACATTCAGATGACCCCATATGAGCGTGCACTTAGTGGCAGTTGGAAAGAAAAGCTAATTTTTAGCAGAAAGAAAACTCCAGAACCAGGTTCAGGCAGGAGGCGGCCATCTGCTACGACTGAGGAGAGACATGGGACAAGAGAGCCAGAGATTAATAATAACTAATGATTAGATGCAAGCAAGAAAACACTAGGCCTAGGCTTATTGCAGTTTAAGTAAAGCAGAGTCCTAACTAGCTAGGCTTTATCAAAAAAAGGAATGTTTTAAGCTTTACTTTTTAAATTTAATTTAATTTAGAGATAAAGGAGATTTTCTAATTCAGACAGGGTGTCTGTCGCAAATTTAAGCTGGGAGCTGCTTCCACAGATGAGGGGCCAGAAAGCTGAAGCTCCCGTTCTACTTTTATATCCTAGGAAGTGAGCCTTCAATCCAAGAGCACAGTACTCTATTGGGGGGATATATGGAACTAAGAGGTCTTTAGGAATGGAATAAACTGTAGGATACTGTAGTCTCTGGACAACATTGTGTTAAAGAAGAACGTACTCTTTATTCGGTTCTTGTAATGCAGACGTCTCGATAAGTTGTTCTTAAACTGAGATGGATTTTATCTTAGACCTAATAGCAAACTTGTGCAAATTTTCCATTCACCACTCCAGTCGTGCTGGAAAATGATCAGTTTGTGCGAGTCAGTCAAAATATTCTCATATTTTCCTATTAACTGTGCAATTTATCACTGCCAATCAGCTGCGGCAGCCGTGACTGTATTGCGACTTTCTGAATGTAATCTTCCACCTGCAAGACAGGACTTGCGTGCCGTATTCACAGTTGTCACTGAATGTCTTCTATTCACAGGCTGTCATCATCCCTCGCCTCCCTATCTATCACTGTCAGATACATTTTGATTTAATGTTGCTGTACTCAGAAAATCCTGCTGATCATTTGGTAATAGCTGTCACTAATTTTCATTGGATCTTCATTCATCATTACTTTCCTGTTTGCCACGCTCTGTCTTCCATTCACATTCTAGTTCTACATCATACCAGCCAGGCTACAAGAGCACAGACATATCCGTAATGATGTGCAATGACAGAACAGTAATTTTACTGGCTTCTGCTTCTTCTTTCGAATATTACTGGCTTGAAAAAACAAAAACACAGCCAATGGCCTCTTTGTGTAATGGATTAAGACATAATTTCAGTTCAGCTGAGAGTCTTTGCGGTTTGCACATTCATACCACATGATAAGAATCTGTATGTAGTATATATTAATAGAGAATAAGTGGTGGAAGTCAATGTTCTGTACTTACATGAATGAGTTAATCAAGATACATAAGCCACGATGAGAAAATGTGCTGATTAGGAAACAAAGTCCCTAGGTGCCGGTAGTGGTTTTTGTATAATTAGCTGCAGTGCCTTGTTTTCCTTACAATTCTCTCTTATTAGAGCACATTAATTAATGGCTGAAAAGGCCCCATGCAGCTCTAGGAAAATGTGCTCGAGTTTGGCATTTTGACCAGTTCTGTTACTTCCTTGATTGCAGTTGAACTGCCAAGTTGGAAAGCCTGACCCTCATCATAACAGTCATTTTCACATTAAGAGAACCTTGAACTAGATAATGCCAAATGTTCAGCTAGCCTTTGATACTTCATTAGAGGGGTATAATATATTTATGACATCATTAGTCTTAATTATTTAATTACAATAAATAAAGCTTTGAATAAAGTTACTGAGCAGAATCCAATCTGAAAATAAATCCCTGTAGTTTTCATCGAGTAAAAAAAAAGGCAAATTTACATTCGGTATTCTATCGTTTTTTTAAATTCTAGTTACATTACTGCAAGACGGCATGACCGATTTAACAGAAATGCAGAAACCTTAGATGGTTTATTTATATAAGCGCCTAAGGTCTTTACCACTCTGATGTCAGCCACTTGTTTATTAAGTCCCATATTGAGTATTTGGCTGTTCCCATTTGGCATTTTTGGAATCAGATATGATTAAACAAGAAGTAATCTAAGGAAATGGGGATATATATTCATCTGTTTACAACTTTTCACCCACAAGCTACACCTTTAATCCTTCATTGCTCTGTTTTACTCTAAATGTGAATATTTTATAACTGTTTATTAATAAGGACAGTGTTTACTGAGGTCATTATGAGCAATCTGCTTACCTTTTCAAACCCGGAGGCTACTTCTATCTTTTATTTGTTGTGTGTCACAAAATCGAAGTAAACCATTATTGATACAAGACTACCAAGAAGGGAGAAAATATGCTTGTATATATTCTGGAAATTAATTTGCGACAATGTATTTACATGATTTTGCTTTAAAAATCTAAAACAAAACCATTGGTACAGTATTTATTTATTTATTTTATTAAATCATTGCACATTAATGCCAGTCTGCATTCATTGTAAGTCGGTCATTTCCAAAAGCTCACTTTGTTCCACTGTGTCGCTGTTTGTCTTTGCCTCTTTGCTTCTGTCCTTTCTAGGCCTCTTGGACTCGACCAGACACATATGAGGTATGGCTACTAAATATTGTAGCCTGATTCTAGATGTACTCGCCCGGACTTGCACCATAGACTACCACTTTAACCCCCCCACCTCTCTTTGTTTTTCTTGCAGAGCAGAAGTGTTATCACTTAGCCCACATATTTAGTTATGCACTTAAAGTGTAGACTAATAGCCGCGTAGTACAGTTCATTTAATACATTTAGTTCCAGTATACATTTAGACTTGCTCCATTAGTTTATCCCTGTTTATTTTTGTCAACAAATTTCCATGTGTGTCACAGACTCAGTGTAGACTAAGGAGCACCATTGGTCGGCCATGCTCCTGTTTCCTGCTCTTGTCTGAATTCTCAGACTTTGCATAGCTAACACAGACAAAAAAAAGATCAGATGCGTTGTTGATTGATCAGCAGCTGGACCCCCCCCAAAAAAAACACTGTCTGCTCTGCTGTGCTGTGAGCAAACTATACCTCTAACTCGCCAAACTCTGGCAAATAACAGAATGGGTTTTAATGGCATAGCCTTCTGTCATGGGCCAGGGGCCTGCATGTTTTTGCTTCAACTGTACACTGTAGCAGCTGCCTTATTCAGTCACCTGGGGCCTCATTTATACTGCGGTCTCACTAGGTCAGTTCACACAAATGACAAAAAAAAAAATTTCTTCCTTGCCCCTGCTCATATGTAGCCGAGTAGAGAGTTTTGATTTTGTTTCTCTGGGATTTGAGGGATTTTTTTCCACCTCTAACACAAAGAAGGTTGCAGGAATTCTGTCTGCAGTGTTCACATGCCGTGGCTCGTGGCTTAGGTAGAACTCTTAGAATGGCATTAACAAGCATTTTTAAGAGGCAAACATAAGGATGACGAGTGTGTTTCCATTTTTTAAAAATCCCAAAGCACTTGAGCTTCCTGTTCTGTTGTTCAACACAAAAGAAAAACATGCAAACTCTTGGCCCGCCGCAACAATTACTACCTTTGGATAGAACTGACACAGCATAATCAGCTCACCTCACTCACCACTGCCACACGATTGTGACAATGAACCGAGAATAGCTGTCATATTCAGCATCCATTGTGATAACACACCATTTGAGACTTCTGGCAAGTTTGTCCTAACTGGCTCACATAACTTGCTTTAATAAGCGCATCACTCATGGCACTCATTTCCTGCTGGTGTAATGCTGTGAATTTTTCTTAAACTATCGAATTACTCACGCCTGTTTAACATAACTGTCACATGCTGGGATAACGCTATCATGTCACCTCGTTGAGCTGTTGACTGGGTTTTAAGTTGCATGTTTTATGGATCCACTGCTGTGACCTGTGCTTTAATGTTTTAGCGGGAGCGCCTCCACATTTTTTCTTACCTCTGAGCCCAACGTAACGCAAGGCTCACTCCAGAATTTTAAGAACCTGACATCTCTGACTGTGCACTTTAGTACAGAAGTTTAATTCAAGACTACTTCTTTGGTGTTTTTATTGTTGTTATTACTTTGCTGTTCTACTGATTTACTTTTATACTTTCTGTTTGCTTCCAGTATTTACATGTTACATGTTCACTGAAGTTGTAGAAAAGATCCTTTGAGCTTTTTTCCTCTTTTACTGTTATTGCTGGACTGTGGGATGCTCATATTAAAGATGATTAAAGTTTGAATTAAAGAGTTCGGTGTTATGTAGGAATCCATGTGAGCAAAGAGGTGAGGCTAAAGACTGCATCTCAGTTTAAGGAAGTTTTGTTTTTTTTGGCGATGTATGATGTCAGTGGGAGCATAGTGATGCTATCTTCCTGCCATTCAAGCCTGTTGCTTGCAAAGGCCTGTAAGAAGAAAGGTGTCCTAAAGGGAGGAGGAGGGGATCTAAATTTGCCTGTTTCTGACTGAGGGCCTGCACCCAGGCCCAGGTACTTTGAACTGTGAATCATCCAGACTAATTCAATAAGTTCCAAGAATAAAGCCATAGAGTTAGACATGAACATTAAACATTTTCTTTGTAGACCCACACAGAAAATCAGCTGTCAGTGAATGTACTTTTTGCGTCACACAAAGAATCAAGCAGATCTTCAGTAACGGCGTCGGCCTTACTTTCGTTGGACGTTAGCCGAACTGAGCTGACAGGTGTTAATCAGCAGCCCTAAAAAGCAGTCATTAAACAATTAGTCAAAGAAGACAATGGAACATGAAAGGTGAAATTATGCTAAGGACAACAGCAAAGCCTTTTCACTTGATCTTTATTTCATTAAGAAGTGCACTTTGGAAGACAGTTTGACACTTAAACCGGATAACAGTCTGATTATTACAACCTTCCTACTGACTGATTTTCAACTCATAGGAAGATCATATGACCACGTTGTTTTACCAAAGTTGACTGCTTGTTTTTCTTTTAGCATCTTGGTGCCTGTTAAATAAAGACAACTATAGATAAAGAAAATCATTTAAAGGAACTCTCTTTACCATTTGCCTTTTGTTAACTGTCATCTTAAACTAACCGTTGTCTTCAAATCATAACCTTTTTTCTCGCCTTAACACTTCAGAGGGCTCCAGAATGTCAAGTAGAGAAATTGCACTTGGTTTTCTTGGTATATTTCTCCTTGATTAAAGTTTTGACAGTGCCGAAATTAAAGGAATTAAGGAGAGAAATAGATGGGGAATGATAAGCAACACAAGTCCCGGGCTGGATTAAAATGAAGAATAACCTACCCCTTTGTATATTCATGTTCTGTGCCTTAAACCCCTGGGCCATCAGGGTGCTCCATAAATCAACATTCTAGACATTAAAGTGGACAAATCCCACTCCCAATAGTTTCAGAGTTTAATTTTTGGAGGAGGCAAAGGTTCAGCCTGTCCTTCAGGTGTTCTCTGCAAATATATATCTTCATGTGCCACATTCTGTTAAAGGATCCTGATACCAAATTGGGAGACAGTTAATCATGAGCTGAATTCTTGATGTAGTAAAGTTCTTTTTTTTTTTTCTTAAACTGTTGGCTCAGCTCGCCAACCTCTGTTGTGTTAAAAAGTTCTATATTTATCTGCCTAAACTGCCTTTTTGAAAAAAAAAAGAAAGAAAAAAGGAGCAGGTTATCAAAATTTAGCGTGCTATTAATACAGTGTTAGCATAGTTTAATTGAGCTAGTGTTTTGGAAAGATAAAGCATAAACGGCTCTTGCGCCATGATCGCTGAGAATAGCAGATCTACCTCTAATGAATGTACAGACAGAGCTTGTGCGTATTATGCCTGACAGTCCCCCCTTTTCCATGTAACACTTGCATGGACAGAATGTACAACAAGCAAAAACACATGTACAAAGATTTGCTCTGCAGAGCAAATCGGCATCGACTGCCACATACAAGACACTGAAAAAAAAATCATGTCCATACATTGCCTTACAAGTCTACCAACATGATTCATTTTTGTAATTAAAATGATTTAGTTAATGAATGAATCCTGTTCAAAGGTCTCCTCTCTCTCTCGTCTACCTGTGCTGTATTATTAAAGCATTATTCTCTATTAACCTTTTTTTCCTGTTTATATTCCAGCAGTGTACCCAGTACAGCTCTTTCCTGTGTTACTGCAGTAAGACAAGATTAATGCTGCCCTTTCAAAATGTTCCAGGACACTCCCTCAGATCTTCAGTAAACAGCAGAAATATTTCTGCCACATCTGCATCACCCTGCTCTGCAAAGAAAAGCAGTTTTTGACATAATACTTATACAACAAATGTGACTCGGTTATATGCTACATCTATATTTATTTTACTGGCCATAGCTAGAATGCCTAAAAATAAAAAGAGAATACTATGGCACCTAGAACGAAGATGTACATCTCCTTTTTGTGTCAGCTGTGTCCCCCAAAGGGAAGATAAACTGTTACAGTTTGTTTTAACAGCCATGGGTTTTATAGGCTTGCAGTTTTATTAATCATTGCATATGGCTTCTCTTTATTACCGATGTTGTTTTTTCCACCTGCCGGCTTTCGCCGTATGATTTCAAAACGTACAGAAAATACCTTTTTTCTCTCGCAAAATGGTGCAGAACATGAAGCCCCCTCTGCTTTGGCCCTGTATGTGCATCGGGTTACATGCACAACAGAGAGGAAGCTAGGATCGACTGCATTTATTAAAAACGCAAGTGAGGTCGTTGGGCCACTTTTGATGTCAGCTGCACAGCTGTTAAGAGATCACTCTATGTGAAGCATAACACAGGCTTAGAAAGCAGAATTAGCTCAGTAGGCAGGCTAGTAAATGTGACCTCTTAAAATAAATACAAACCTGATTTAACTAGCTATTTGTTGAAAGTGCAGTTATATTTGTTCCAAGTGCAATTAGACTGCCTGTAAACCTGCAACCAGACTGCTAAATGGTAAGGACAGCAATCAAGTTAGCAGTTTATTAGCCGGGGCTCTGACACTGGTTTAATAGTTATCCCAGAGGCCAGGATGTCCAGTCTCTTAATGTTTATACACGTATGAGAAAAGAATATATTTTAGCAGCACATTTGTAAGATTTTTACGACTGAAGTTGGGTTTTTTTTTTAGGATTTAAAGGAAGGTTTTGTTTGCTTCTGTAGCAATAATTTTAGCCTCGTCTGCTTATAGCATCCAAAGAATACTAAATTCTCTCTCAGAAGAGTTCATTGCAGTTGTAGCTTTTGTATTTTCTGCATTCTACACTGTGGTTCACATGGCTCACCTGTCAGTCAGCTATCACATTTTTTTCTCCTGTTTTTTTCTCAGTTTATATTTCCTAATTTCTCTTCTATTCATTTGTCCCATTTGCACTAGCAAAACAACAAATGCAGACTCATCCTTTAGCCCCTTTTTATATAAAACTACCTGCTTTACAAGTGAGAATAATTTCTTTCTCTTCTTCTTTATAGAGCCTTGATAGAAATGTGGTGGTGCGCAGTCATGCACGGGTGTCCTCTCTCACCTTGAAAAATGTCCAGTTCACATATGCCGGAGAGTACCTCTGCACTGCCAGCAACTCCATCGGCCAGGACGCCCGGCACATGTACCTGGAAGTCCGCTGTAAGTCACAAAACTCTGCCTGCGCGCACGCTCCAGTGCTGTCAACACAGATAATCATAAGTTTGCACTGTTATATGAACAAATATGAAACTGATAAGAGCTGCTGCTGCTGCTGCTGCTGCTGACATCTGCGTAATAAAATGTCATCATTTTAACATTTCATTTTAGTCTGTTGGAAAACAGGGTAGGAGTCATGTCTAAAAGACTTCTTTTAAGGAAACTCTGTTGCTACATTCATCTTTCATACATTGTTGCATCAGCCAACAAACAGTCTTCAAAGAGCATGTTAGTTACTATTGTTAAATTATGAAAATCTGTTAACCGTGATTCAGAATACTGATTTATCAGGCTGTGAAGGTCAGTTTGTTCCTGCAGTAATTCATTTCTTCTTTCCGTATATGGAGCCAAGAGGTTTTTGTCAACTTTCTGTCTGTTCTCAGGCACTGGATCTTTTTTTCTCCGTCTCCAAAAATGGTTTCTGACAGCACCTAGAGAACTTTCTCGGGTTTTGTTCTTTAGCTGATGATTTTAGCTGTAGGCAAGGAAATCTATAGCACTAGCAATTTAACAGTAAGAGCAAGAGAGCATGTCTCTCCAGTCAAGAATAACTTGATACTCGTGACATCGATTTAAACCAGAATCTGCCTTGTGGCTGCTTTGCATGCGGAAATCTTTTTTTCTCATCTTCTCCAACATATTTTTCCTTATATGCATGTTTAATGCTTATTCAAAAAGGTGTCTCTAGACGGAAGGTCTCAGTGTGACACTGAAACCTTGAGTTGGTTAAACAAAGAGGGGATAGAAAAGTAACCAGACTTCAAAGAGGTAATGTGTGCTGTCAGGTGTAGCAAACATTAGATAAACTGTGCTCGGTTTGTCTAACGTTACTTCATTATTATTTCAAGTCATTTATGATTTATGCAAAGCTGTTGGTGATAGTGTCAAAACCAGTGTTATCATAGATAGTAACAAGCTCAAGTACTTAAGAGCGAGATTTTCCATTTACATCCTTTTATCATCTTCAAGACTGTTCTCAAATTAGCTGAAGCATCAAAAATGACTTGATGGCACAAAATATAGCTTGTTTATCAGTGTTAACAGAATTTTCTTGAGACAAAAGCAAACTTCCATATGTCTAAATTTAGAAGAACATTCTTATAGCATTGTGTTGTACGTGTTTTAGATGTACAACAGCAGTTACAAGAACAACTCTTACAGCTCTCTCACTCTCCACTGGTGCAGTTCAGTTTTATTATCTGCTTGTAAAGTAATCACGTATCAACCCTGCTTCTGGTTCCAAGTTTCTACTGATGTCTTTTTAACACGTATCTTCTTTTATTTGATATGAAAAAGCCCCTAAAAATCAATCTGTGGTCATTGTCAGCCTCTCAGGCTTTTCATTAGCACTACTCATGTGAGGCGTCCCTTACAATGTAACTACAGTTTATTGGCTCACAGTTTGCCATACGCCAGGAAGCAGTCGGAGGCCAACTAAGATTTTAGTGGGTGCAAGAAGCTTAGATTCATAACAGAATCATCCAGAGCACACAGCAGCATATTAACGACTAACCTCGTGTTGCGGATGGATCATCTCAGATGTTCTCTTGACTGAAGTTTGGTCATTTTTCAGCGCCGTTCTACTGCCGTCTGATTGCATTTGCCTCTGCCCATCAGGGACTGTCACATTACCTTTGATCGAGAGTTAACATACATCATCCATCTTCTGTTTTAGACCAGCTGGCTGGCCAGTCCAACTTCAGTAACTCTACAAACATTGCTGCTGTTTAGTTCTCTGTCTCCATTTATGTCAAAACTACCGTGTTTAGTCAGAACATGCTTTAGTCAGATAACTTTTTGCTAATTTTAAAGTGGATTAAAATTTGCAAATCCTCTTTTTCATGCATGCTAGATGTTTAAACTTTATTGCAGCACCTTGGAGGGCAGTCACACTAATCATTTAATTGAAGATGAAAGAATATGGGTAGTTTTTAACATGCCACAGTGTATGTTTGAGTTGAGGAACTGAGAAAGAGTTTAGGCTCGGAAATGACGTCAGACTTCAAAGTCGGATGGTTATAGCAAACGTTGTAATTTTAATTCATGATAACAGTCAAAAGTTTGGACATAATCACCAATTCATATGAATGAGTACGCTCAGGGGTACACAGTGGATTTTGAAACTTCCCTTTATTTTTAAGTAACAGTATTTAAATATACTCTGTAGTGTAGCTTGAGTTGTTTCATCTAGGAATAAAAATAAGTTGGATAAAACTGTTTCTGGATCTGAATAGTGGGAATTTTTCACATCTGTCTTTGCAGGACTGGACATGTTCTTTGAAGCTTGCAAGAAATGCTGTAAAGCCTAAATTGTACTTTCTGCGGCTGGTCAACTGTGAGAGTCTGTGACACTCCGAGTAAGGGCCAACAGTGCGAGACTGTTGGCCCTCTTGATCTTTAGGGCGGTGTACCAAGAGAATTGCAATTTCAACAAGTTTAGATTTTTTTATATAGACACTGAAAAGCCCCACTATGCTACAGCACCAAGAAAAAACAAAATGACCCTAATGGCACAGCGTATGTACCCTGGCGATGGTTTAATGTTCCATCAGCACCAAACGCCAAACTAGTGCTTTGATGTGTATAAAATTGTACTTGATCTCATTTTGACGCCTATCAAATGTTACTTCATTAAGAAAAAAAATAAAAAGAGAGAGAGAGAATGAGACAGGGAAATAAGGCCAATGAATGCTTAATTGGATTAATATGCCCTGTGCTCACTGGGCTTGTAATTTGCTTAGAGATATAATCACAATTCAGCATTGATAGAGATGTTTAAGGGCTTGCTAGAGTAATCATCAAATTATCAGGTAGCTGATTTACTGTTGCCAAGCAATTATCGATAAGAAAAGGTGCTTTGTCGTGAGCACAGCTCTCACTCACTGTCCCCTCTGTCACCGCTCACCCACTCAAACAATGGAGACGTTATCATGGAAGTTCCTATCTGCCTCCCAGCATGATCCCATTAGCTAGGCTGAGCATGTCTGGGTTTGTTCCTGGAGGACTGATAGGAAAGTGTTAATGTCCTTTTTGTTTGACTTTCATTTTGTCAGAGGTTGAAGTTTGTTTTGCATGAATGTCTAATGAAAACACTGTTTGAGCTCCAAGCAGTTCACCTGTTACATACTCTTTCTGATTCTCCTCGTTCAGCTGGATGTAGAATTAGAAATTATAACTCTAGAGTTTGCTTTTTATCGCAGAGTTCTGTGTGTGTGGGGTTTTTTTGCTGTTTTTAACAGCTGAATATCAACAAGCATGATGATATTTTAGGACCGAGGCCGCACAGAGCCAATGTTAGGTGCTTATAATTCGATTGAAGAATAACCCCCTGCAATGGCCAATTATTCATTCAAGTGAGTATGTCCTGATAGTCAAACACAAAAATGTGAGCTATCTCACATACTTCTACTGTTGGGCATAAGACAGCATTTCTTTCTGCCATGCTGATATTGATTACATATTGTATGAAACTGACAGATCAATGAGTGAAAGAAAAACGAATTCATATTACAGATTAATTTCCCAAAGAAGCTAAACAGGAAACACTTTGAATGTAAAACAGTTTGGGTTTTCTTTAGTTGGGAGCTCTTTCCTAAACTCTTATTTGTTGTACAATGAAGTATTATGTCAGTGCTCCACTAAAAGAGACTAAATTCCTTCTAATAGTGATGCAGTCTTTATATTATGTGTAGTAAGTATTACTATTGCTGTCACTTTTGTGTGATTGCAGTAGTTATACAAATGTAACGCTGTCATCATTTTTTTTATAGAATTATTGCTTTTGTATGCACTTTGCATACTGCTCATATAGATATCATATAACAATATATTTAATATACCTGAACCCTATGCAATCTATTTGTTTTATATGAGCTCTATGTGTCAGTTGCATTCCTACTATGTTCAGCTATACCAGGCTAGCAGGCTGCAGAAATCAAACAGGCTGGGCACAGGCCCTATAAAGTCAATGAGACCAAAAGCAGCACTGACAGAAAGAGTGAGAATCTAATCAGAGCTGCAGGAGATGGAGCATCTATTGACTCAGCCTTGTCCATCAATCCCAGCCGCAGCATGCTGCAGAGTTTTCAAGGATCTCGGGTCAGAAGTAAAGTGTCAGGGGCCACTGCATTTTACGGCACTCATGAAGCAAAGCATACTTCACTGAATTTAAAATCAATGCTCAGTGATGCGAGCGGGATATTTTAAAAGGAAACAATGAAGGAAAGAATTGATTAACTTTACCATTACCTTTACTCTTACATCTCGGTTTTTCCTGTTGGCTATATGGTATCAACTCAGTTCAATTAGCATGTGAAAACAGCTAACTCTGTTGATTGGTTCCAGTCTCAATTTGATTTTTGCTGCATAACCCACATGTATGCCACAGGCACATATATAAGATTAAAGAAATCAAAGAAAAAGAATCTAAAATGACCTAAATGAAATTCCTACAACAGCTGACACTATGCAGCAGTGTTATTTCTTTTAACTAAGTGGTTGCGCTAATGCATAATTATTAGTTATCATCTTTTTTTTGTTAATTTGTGACACATTCATAAACTCTCTGAAGCATTTTAATGTCTTATAAAACCAGCACAAGTTGGCTGTAAAACATAAACGCATAGCATAAAAGACTTAAATTTATAGATTACAACCAAAGCATTAGAATGCATTTAGCATCTGTTCTGTAAAACTGTAGCTTTTGTCACCGTTGCCACGAGTGTTTTCTTTTCTTAGCGAGTGTGTTTTACGTGTCTTTTTTCCGCCACCATGAATTCTAAATCAAGTATTCTTACTGGTAGCCCTGATTAAAGCTGCTAGAAATGTGGAGAAGAGCTTCAAGGATGAAAGGAAATACTGCCATTCGTGACAAGATATAATAGCCATATCCAACTGACTGATACCGTTCTGTCCTTTAGACTTTTCAACAGAGCTTGGAGTTTTTATTATACTGCATATGCTTAAAAATCAGTCCCGCTTTTTACAAGCAGATTCTTGTTGGATTAAATTTAGACTTTTGTAAAAGTGAAAGTTTTACTCACGTTCACCCGATTATATGTAGTATTTACATGTTGTTATTGTTGTGCTGTATGAGGAATCCATATATTAACCAGAATCTCTTCCTTTGTTACTTTTGTTTTTCTCCCCATTGAGTATCCAATACTACTTGCACTACCTAATAATGCATCAGAGGTGTAGTAAGGGAGTTTGTTCCAACAGGTTTGTCAGTAATTAGCATAAATTTAGGCAAGAATAAGAGATGTTTTCTTTAACTTGTCAGATTCAGTTTATTTCCACTGAGTAATTTCAGTAAACCTCTGACAATTTGCTTATCTGTTCCAAGCATCCTCACTCCCCTGTCTGTTCCCTCAGATGCTCCAAAGATCCTGGGTTCGGTGACAGTATATACATGGGAGGGAAACCCGGCCAACATCAGTTGTGAGGTGGAGGCTCATCCCGAAGCCTCGGTGGTTTGGTTCAGAGATGGCTTCCAGCTGCCCACTGCCAACAGCACTAATATGAAGATCTATAACACACCATCCGTCAGCTACCTTGAGGTGTGCTGCATCCGTCATCTTAATGCTGATTTTTACTGACATAAAGAGGCACAAAAACACACAAACATGCTCTGTATATTTGACATATTTTGATATATTACACATCAAGCAGTTAGAAGCCATTAGAATTAGGTTGTGTT
>VUQR01036772.1:28535-50779 GCA_015108515.1 Hemichromis elongatus
CTGATTCCCAAGCAAACGGTTTTAAATTATTTTTTTATTGCTTTTGTGAAGTATCCAAAAACGCACACAAAAAAACAATAGAGTCGTATCTCACAGGCGCCTTTCTATTTGTTACACAAGAATTAATTGTGGCTAAAATAAGACACTCTTATATTAGAGTAATGTGAATGATTGCATTAAAAGCTAACAAGTAGTTCCAGACCAACTTTAAATGGAATATAATTATAGGTCTAGTATTGAGCACACTCAACTGCTAGACACTGTGTTAATGAACCAATGGGTAATGATTAAAATCAAGAAATCTGTGCATCTGCATACCAACCAGGTTGCAGATCTAACACAAATGCTAAACAGCAGAAAATCATTAACAGAGACTACACCCTAATGATCTGCACTGTGTTTAAGTTCGTTATGCATGTAGTCAGATTCCTTTTTTTTAATTTAGATTCAAAGATTCGAGACCATGACCTGATGTTTCTCAGTGTTTTTGTCTCTTTCTGTCTTTCAGATTACCCCCGATTCTCAAAACGACTTTGGCAGTTACAACTGCACAGCGGCCAATGTGATGGGTTCCGAATCCAAGGAATTTCTTCTTATCCAAGCAGGTTTGTTAACCAGAAATTTCTCCCGTTTAGGTGAAATTTGTAGTGTCTTGGGGAAACCACAGAAACACTGATGAGACTTCAACTTACCTGGCTGACCAGTGTCTCACAAACCTCACAAACCACTGCCATGGCATTAAAACCCTTGGGCTGAAGTCATATTCCTAATATGGATCCAACCACCTAAAAGCAAATGCTTTGGAAACTCATCAATAAAACAAAGAGAAAGGCCCATCAAATTATCAGTAAAATGTAAAATTAGTTTCTAAATGCAATCAGAAACTATTTTACGAAGCAGAGGTTTAAAAACTCTGCATAAGAAATTCTACTAGCAGAGCAGAAACAAATAGAGTTGAGAGAACTGTTACTAATGCCTCCAGAAAAAGAAAAGTGGTAATGAATGTGAAGTATGAATGAAAGTTGTAGAATTTGTGATGCACTAATTTATTTGGTTTGTCTGTATTTACGGCGACGGCACGCAGATCTGAAAGTGTAGTCAGGATGGTGTGAATTGACTTCAGATGATTAAAAGAGTTCTAGCTAAGATATGCGCGTATTGCCTGGATACAAATAAAAAGTGACATTGTGCTCGTGTATGAGGAAGCACAAAGGCATCATGCAGTATAAATAGAGAAGGAAAACAAAGCGGGACTTGGAGACTTGGAGAGCACAGACTAGACAGGCAATGGAAGAAAATTGAAATCACAGCGGAACTGCCCTTTAAGCCTTATTTTCTCGCGTTAGCTTCATTTGGTATGCAAATTGCTTTGGACCCATTAGAAGTGGAAGGTCGCTCAGGACCTTGTCTAAATGCAGGGTGGTCAAATTAATTGTGGTAACACCCTGTGCTGACATTGTGTAATATCCTGTAGGCTATTTGAGGTCTTTTTTGTAATTTGCTGCATAACTCGTCTGTATGCCTAAAGTGACTGTTCCCAAACACAGTTATCCTAAAAAAGAACCCTGTAAATAAGTCTTCACACCTTTTCTCTGCAATTATGTCTGCGAGAACATTTTTGCATGTAATGTGAGGCAAAGAGCTCGACCAAACAAAGCAATATGAACCACGGTAGGCAGTCCAGAAAAGGTATCATTAGAGAAGTCATTGGGTAAGCAGATCCAGGAAGCGTGCAGACATATGCAGATGAGCTTATAATTAGCTTAATCCCTCTTGACAGTGACATAGTCATCCCAGTTTGCTTTTTTTTTTAATTATCAGCAGTTTGTTATCAAAGAAGATTAACGTGCTTCAGCCTCGCTAGTGAACCTGTTTCATTGCAACATTCATTACACCAAACAAATTAATTAATAATAACGTGGAATAATTGTTTAAACACATATCTTAAACATGATTCAGTATGTGTGGATGATATAAAAAAAAAGGGGGGGAGGGCAGGCAGGTAAACATGGTTTGGTGGTATTGCTGGGGAGGGGGGTTTGGTAGGTGATACTCTGTGCATTGTCCTGATATTTTGTGTGTATCTAGATGTTTTAACTTGACATAAACATGTGACAAAAAGGCTAAAATAAAACAAACTGTCCCTTTTTAACCAGTGATTTACATGGGGACAAAACTAATAGACCAGTGTGTTTGATGAACATTCACACATACACAAAGGTAATATACTGATTAGCATCATAAAGGCTTCCCACTGAACGATTAAACTTCCCTCTGTTGACAATGTCATTCTGTTTTAATTTTGTTATTAAATCAACCCCACCGTCACTACGCTACAAACACCAAGCTGCAGCCATGCTAACAAAAGTTAGCATGGCTGCAGCTAATTAATGGATGTGAAGCCTTTTCTTTTCAGTTTGATAACAAAGCCTGGCAAATAAAAACAGTTTATGCTGATGATGTCAGTGAGGATCTTTGTCGTAGTACTCACAGTGGTGGGTGTGATTGTTATCTCAAGTAATGACTGAAATAGCGTAGTAAATGCCATCCTATGGTTAGTCACAACGTAAGCAGTTTTCCAGCAAAGCAACATCTTCGTAGTAAGCTGAAATGAGTTTCATGAAGAGAGGGAGTGAGAGATGATAGAGGCGCAAATACACCCAGAAATATAGAGCTGCTGTGATAAGAGCACATGGCTTCTGCTGCTAGATTTCAAATAAGTAGAATGAAGAAGAGTTCATGTTCTATTTTAAATTAATCAAAACGGACGGCTGACAGACGACTGCTATTTTTCTTTTCCCCCAAACTGCAGAGCAAAGAACATGCTGTTGAAAAAGCTTTTGAAAAGAGAAAAAAAACATATTAACACATTATTTACTGTGCTTGCCGATGCAGAGGTGCCGTCATCGCCAGTAATTCAACAAGTGGAGCCTTTCTCAAGCACAGCAGTGGTAAAGTTTGAGGAGCCTGATTCAATGGGTGGAGTGCCAATTATCAAATACAGAGTGGAATGGCGTTTGCCTGGCCAGGCATGGACTGGCAAGGAGGAAGATGCTGAGGATGGTGAGTCAGTCATAATGCAAACATAATTTACTGGATTAGCCCTCCTTGTGTATATCAAGCACATGTAGAAGAAGCAACATTTACAAGAAATGCCATTGTGGAAGTTTAAGACTCCGGTAGCCTCATTTAGCTATTGGCGGGAGATTGAAAATGACTGCTGGGACAAAGATTTCTCTGTGTGATTTGGTGCGCTTTAATTCCTGAGTAGACAACTCTACCATACATTTCCCCTTAGAGCCCTGAAAAATATACTCTCAGTGAAGCGTAGTGGATGGAAGGGCTGTTATTTACCACTTTCCGTGTCTGCATCAACTGCATCATCCACACCTTAGTACCACTTAGGCCACTTGAATTCTTAGCATCTAGCTGGTGCATCATACTTGAAGAGCCATCGTGATGGGGAGGACTCTAACAGTTCATCTCTGTCAGCAAATCTATGGAATTATTCATTTCTGCTGTTGGGTAAGAAAAGCTCAAGGCTTGAGATTGTCTTGTTAATTATAATATTTTAAGATTAAATTCCAGGGTAATCCACTGTAAAGGTTGCAGTGCAAAGAGAAACTACGTGGAGCGAACTCAGCACAGCGTTTCAGCTCCACGACTATTACGTGTTTATGTCTAGTTACTACATGCCGAAAACAGTTCTGCGACAACATTTAATCCAAACATGACAGTAGTTGATGTCAGAAAGAGATGTGGAACACAGTATAGCCTAAATGACAGTCAGCTCCGACACTGACAGGCCCTAGATAATATCCCCATCCCGCTGAGAGTCTGTGGCTCCTGCAAATCTGGATGGTTTTCGTCCTGTCTGCCACATGGGATGTATCAGTCAGTGGCTGACAGGCTGTGCTGTCAGCTCAAGGCCCATGAGCCGCCTGACATGTGAGCGTGTACACAAAATGAAACGCATGGACCCACACGCAAACAGTCAGTGTTGTCAGAAATATTTCATACAGTTAGATAAACCACTCTGTCTCTAATAAGTCGGAGCAATTTTGAAACACACATGCAGTGAAAGGACCTTTTCTTTTGTCCTGCAAAATGCATCATTTCTCCTAAGATATTTGTAATGTAATCGTTTTTAAAGGTCTAGCCGCAGAAGCTACAATATGCCATGAAGGGAGGCAGTATATTGTTACTGATACTGAATTATCAAGTGGTTGGACTGTGTCAATAAAAAGGCTTTTGTGTCTGTCACAGTACTGTGACCCAGAGCTGCCATCACATGTTTAAAAGCAGTACTGCCAGATATAGATACCACACCCATATCACTGTGGGTCCATGCTATATAGGTACTGATGCTGCCGTGTACACACACATAAAGCAAGAAAGCCTTACCTCTATGCACTGTGTAAATATTTCTACATGTACTAACAGATCATAATTTGCTTCACGTATTGCGTATTAATTTTTTTGCAAATTTGTAATGCAGATGAGTTAAAATGCTTATATTTGTTTTCCCATAATGCATAAAGTATACAGTGCACGGTAGATCTTATTGGCAATGTACCTCAGTGCTGGAGTGGTGTATAGAACTGATGTGTTTTTGATGGCGAGCAGTGGATTTGTGGCCATGGAGCATTACTTAGTACTCCGTTTGTTTTAGTGCTTTTGGTTATAGTCTGGGATTTATTGAAAATATAATAGCTCGCACTATTTACAGGCTGATGTTGCTGTGAATTCAAAGAAGCATTAATTAAAAATACATAATTTTAGTACATAGCTGTATAATATTGCTCATTATTTATCTCTTGACTGAAAATTGTTTATACTAACTTGTACCGTGATATTAAAAAATGTGTAATATAATTAAAACTAATCACAAATCCTTAATACTAATCTGGATGTCCTTCTTTATTTTTTAACCAAATATTGAATTTTAGTATTTAATGTTTTTACAGTAAACTGTAAGACAAAAAATAAAAACACTAGGACAGTTTCCTTTTTTTTTTTACAGTGTTTTTCACATTTTGCACATTTATAGTATTGCTGCTGCGGTAATGTAGAGAGACACTGATTAAGAAGCACTGAATTTAATAAAGTTTTATTTGTGGAGAAAACCTTTTACATTAGCAGAGGCAACCAACATGAAACCCCCCCACAGGTATATTACTTTGGGCTGGTTGTAAAAATTTAATCTGACCATTAATGGACTCAGCAAAGACATCAGTTTTATGTTGCTGCTAAAAGCCCAGTTTTCATTTCATCTGCTCTAATGCTTGAAAGCTGTATTCATGCAGTTTCTCCAAGCAGCCTTCTGCTCAGCTCTTTCTGCAAGTCCGTCTCACTGATACATATATTTGAGACATAAATGGTCGCAGTAATGGAGAGATGTTTATCAGGTGGTTTTCACAGCCTAAATTTGTTCTTATCCATGAAATTACTATTCTTTGTGTAGCACACTGAGAGATCAGCCAACTCAGTTTTATAACAAATGTCAAGACCATGAATGTGTATTGTGACTGAAATCTCAACTTTTCCTTGGAAAGAAAAACGTGACTGTCAAAAGCAAATTTTAAACTCTAGAAAAAAATATTATAATTGAGTCTTAGAAAGTAAAAGTATTATATGATGTTTTTTATCTTTAATAATACACCTGAGAGCTCTTGTGTAACAATAGATCTTTGATCCCCCCCCAACAATAAAACCAGAAAAATGAAATCGCAGAGCCGCTCTGCAATTACAATTCATGCCCTTCTTGGGATTTGTTTTCCACAATTACAATTAAAATTAATAACCCCTCTACTGGTCATTGTTGTTGTTGTTTATATGCAAATTTGCTCCCACTGGTGATTAAGTCATTGTTATAAAGTCATTAAAATTGCAGTTCACCTGTGGCATCATGTGTCAACAAAAAGGTTTTCAGCATGGATCTTCTGTCTCGGTTTTTTTGTAGTTCCAAGGTTTCGTGTAGGAAAAAGTCTTACCCTAATATGGATCCGGCCACAGCAGGCTTCTTGCTTGATTATTTTGAGCAACTTATAGCAGAAATACCCAATTTTTATTATATTGTGTTGAAGCAAAAAGCAAAAAGAGGAGACAGAGATCTGTTTTGGGAAGCAAAGTGGGAGTATAGAAAACAAATCGGAACGCATGCTAAAAAATTGAAAACAATCTTGAAAGGGTGGACTCTGAGTCTTTGTCAGCACGTCTTGTGCATTACTCTACTGCAGCCTATGAGAAGGTAAGTAGCACGCAGGCAGCCACACGAATGGTTTACCAACTTCACATAAATTGGTAAAAGCATGCACGATGGGGTCACATGTAAGATGCTCCCAGAGTCTTAGTTCTGAGTTCCTTGGATCACTGTACACCTTCATGAAATAACACCACTTTGCCTCCAACAGACATGACTGGGATCACTATCACTAATTTGAAACCAGAAACTACATATGAGGTCAGGATGTCCGCCATCAACGGCAAAGGTGAAGGCGAGAGCAGCCAGGCCAGCACTTTCAAGACTGAGCCAGTCCGTAAGTACTCCCCTCGCTTCTTGCTCCTGCTCTAAGTGCTCCTCTGACCCAAATGCTTTGAACCTAATGCCGTAGCTCACTCCGCTGCCTCCCCGTGTCTAGCTGTGCCCAGATGCTTTCACCCCTACGTCCCTCTATTCTCATGCCAAGCTCCAGTGCAATCCTTTTCCATCCAGGTCAGAAGAAACGATAACTCACGACGCCACCATCACTTCATAATCCAACTTTGTTAATAGGGTTAACTACGCAATGTGTAACCTACCTCTCCTTCATCACCCAGCACTTTTATGTACCTCTTTCTTTTTTTTTTGGTGAATGTTTGTAGCGTGTAAGTCTGAATGCACCCCCCGTCTTCACAGCTCACAGCTCAGGTGATTTAGTGAAAGCTTTCTGCATAGTACTTGCGCATTCTTAAAGCTGATTTATACTTCAGTGTGAAGGAGTGTCATCTCTGTATTTATAGTTCAGTGACAGCATGCATTAGCAGCCACAGGTCAAGTCCTGCTGAGAATTGTTTATATTTTCTGATAGTGATGGCGGAGCATGATGAATTACTGGATATTTTAGAAGGTCAAGAACATTTTCTTTTTAACTTTGTTAAAGCAGGTTTTGGTGGATATTCTGGACATGCTTGTCGTTGCCCTTGGTTCTTCCTATATATCACAGCTTAGTTAGTTAGATATACGGTGCAAACTTTACATCAAAGAGAAAGGTATGTGACACCTGTCATCACCAGGATGTGTCGGCCTGACATGAAATGTGACTTTAAGTTTATTTTTGTCACATGTTGCTTTCTCACTGAAGTATAAATTGGGCCAAGTAGTAGAGATAATACACGTACATTCTGCGTTTCATTTCCCTTTTAAATCCAAATCATATAGCAAAATGATCCACCAACTGCTGTTTAACACAATACCAAGTGATTGGACATTGTAACATGGTTGAAGTAATAAGTATTTAAAATTCACAGCAGAGGAAACAGAGCTTTTTATCAGTCAGCACTTCAAACCAAGGTCAGGAATAAATCTTTCTTTGTCTTAGTTTGTGTCACACTTCCATTTGTGTGCTTTTTCACCCTCCTCCTTTTAGAAACACCCTCCTCAGCATCCTCTTTATTTTGCTTACAGTAAAAAAAAAAAAAAAATTCTCTTCCATTTGTTCATTATGCTTATTTTGTAAATGCTTTTAAATTGAAGTTTAGCTGAGCCTTTACAAAAATTGACTGAAATTTGATGGAGGAATCATATTAGATGCTGTAATCAGTTTGTTATAGTGCATCAGAGCGACAGAGGGGGATTATCAGTAGCAAATCCAGATTCCTTACCTTAAAGTCATTAAGTATTTTCTACTGCAGTGGCTGATACTGTACCAGTATTATCAACTGTAAAACAAAGGGAAGCGAAACATTCTGTGAGCAGAATACTCAGTATAGAAACAACAGACAGCGGGTTAACGACTTGACGGGGCAGCTGCCCTCTTTCATTGATCATATTTCTCATTTCATTGTCTTTTTTTCTTCTCTTTGTTTTATTGTTTTCTCATCATGGTTTTTCATCTGTTCTCTGTTCCATTGGACTTCTCAGGGTATTCTGTCACAAGTAAGTTTCTTTCCTCCATGTCTTGGCCGCTTTATATTCGTCTGCATTTTGTCTCCATCCTCCCGTTGTATTTTACCCTCACCGTTCTCTGTGTTTGAAAAAAAAAAAAAATCTTGAGCTGTTACTAAATGAAGCTACAGCAGACTGAATGTAAGAAGTGCTCACACAGTGTTCCACAGAATCGTCATCTAGAACTATGAATTTTCTTTTTTCCCACCAAACAATCAGCATTAGTTTTTTTCCTCCTTTTTTTTCCTCATAGGGCAAATGGATTACTTTTATGCAGTGTCAGGTTCGTTTTAGACATACATATGTGATGGTCTTAAAGAGCAGGTTGTTTTCTGCAACAGTCCTGCTAGCTACTCCTGTTTTTAAGTGTGTCTTGTCTAATGACACCTTAAAGGTATTTTTTTCTTGCATTACATACTTATGCATCGCAGTAGCTCAGTCAGTGAATGTTATATAAGTAATTGCAAGTAAATATACTCTCATCAGACTATGAATTTGCCTAAATAAAAAACTATAGTTGCATTATCCCACAATGTTTGAAATAATTCCTGGTAATTATTTTAAAGACTAGTCGTCTTTGCACATGGTTTTACCCATAGTCCAGCCTTCAAGTGCCCCAAATATTTTGGATTGGTATAATTATAAGTCTATATAATAATGGACTTTTTTAAGACACAGACATTGATATCTGGAAAGTAAGAACATAAAAAACTACTAGTTTGCATTAGGTTACTGGAGGAGGGAGGTGTAGATTTCTTTGAGAAACGATTGGGCTTAATGCTACACAGGAAGAGGTTTAAATATCTCATACAGAGGCCCATGAGCTCAATGCATTGCATTTTCCTTAATAGAAAAATACACACAGAAGAAAGTTTCAGCAGTTCGGTTTATCTTCTATGCATTCACAACCTTTAGAAGAATGTTGAAAGGTGAAAAAATACAACCAAATACTGAAACACTGCAGTGCGAGTAAACTTCAGCAGAAAAGTTTCCAGCCAGATCTAAAAAGCAGTGAAAACAGCTCAACATGCTTGCCATCTTCATTTCAACACAATAGTGTTGAAATGTAAATTGGATTTGAACCTAGGACCTTTTCTCCTGAGGCAATAGTGCTAACCACCAGTGCCTCATAGTAAGAAGGCCCAGGGTTTGAATCCACCAGTCTGCTGGGACTTTTTTGTGTGGAGTTTGCTTTTTCACTCTTTGGGTTCTTGAGTATTTTGGCTTCCTCACAAAGTCTGAAGACATTCTAAGTCGTCCGTAGTTGTGAATGTGATTGTGTGATTGGTTGCCTGTCTCTCTGTGTTAGCCCTGCAATACATTGGCAACCTGTCCAGGATGTACCCTGCCTCTCGCCCAAACATGCCTAGCTAATCGTAATTCAAAATAGGATAATCACAAGAAAAAAGATGGATAGATTTTCTCATTACATTTTCTTCAACACAGTGTATTGACATCATAGTACCACTCTAATTATAAAACTCAGTTCCAGAAGCTTAACTTTGGGGAATGTGAAGCTGTTTACATTGTGTGTATGTTTTCTGCCGTATAATATTTTTAAGGACAAACAATTTGTGTCTTTAAAAAAAAGTTATAGGGAAGATTTTAATTACGTTGGTTTAAAGAGTCTAATAGTGCTGTAGAGCCGAAGTGCTTGGGTGAGCCTGTGCGTCTGATTGTTCTGCTTATAATTTTGTTAAGCGAGTAATTACGCGTTGTTGCTGTAAACAAAACAAAAGGCAGTTGCGATAGGTATAGTAAGAAATCAATATGACACCGTACAGTCACTACTGTACAAAGAAGATTGCAGCTTTGGATCCTCCAAAGTCTTACAAACACTGCAAAATAAATTTTTGGTAAATCTAGCTGTTGTTTTATTTTCATAAGAACTTTATTTAATGCTACAAGGCCTGAGATTTCAAATGATAAAGGAACATTACTTTACCAAAGAAAAATTTCTTTTCAGCCTTTTATGTGTTCTAAGTATTTAGAAGCTATAAGCAGCCATGGTCTTGAACCCAGGGGAGCTGTCAAGACCTGAGCCCAGTACTTCAGGCAAGCAAATTGCAAATCTGTTTGCAAATATCTAAAATGCATGTATTCATGTGATGTGGGAGGAACCTAGGGAACCACTCTTGTGAACAATTTGGCAGCAGTTGGATCGGTGGGAGGACATAAACAAACCTATTCCTGTAAACTGCCTAAATTTTATGATTCTTAATGTATTTGCAGCATACTAGTTTACAATATCTGTGAATTACAGAGAATAAAAACACTTGACGAACACTGAGATAAATAGCTGTCAGCGGTTCTCATGTCTGAGCATTTAATGCTGCTTGTTGTGCCTAAATTGCACAGTAATTCTATTCCTAAATTTGTTTTCTTATAACTTGAACAATGCATACTGAGAAAACCAGTATATAATCAGTGTGAAAATATAAAATGGAATTGCATTTATTCATATCATTTCACATCCATACATAACACATTTAACAGAAATATGAGATGAGTCACTGATCCAGACAAATTCTTTATGACCAAGAGACTAAATAAAACAGTCCCGTCCATGAGGGTTTTTTGTTGAGGACTCCAGCGCCTCTCATGTTGTTTTCACCATCTTTCAGTTTCATCAGAGATACCACCCCCTATTGCTGCCACCAGTATGGCCCGTAGTGAGTATGCCAGTCCAGCAGTGTGCGCTGTCTCTTTACCTCTCTTACCCGCTTGGCATTGCATCTAGTTTTCATTTATATTTGTTGTGGGTCATGGGCTCCGAATCCCTCTGCAAAGTGGAAATTGACAAGGAAAGCGAATAGCTTTGCTAACTGTCTTTAGTACTTAAAAAAAATGTTTATTTTTACTAACACTTAAAGGTTAAACATCTGACATAGTGTTGTGTTTGCAGAATTAACACAATGTGCCTGTTCATTAATATTCAAAATCAGATTTCTTAGAATGCTGTGCATTTGGAATATATATTGAGTTTATGTTTAAACTTTGCAAATGCTAATGTCAAAGTTAGCAGCCCAGTAGATCAGGATACTTAATGTAGCTTAATTGCTTTTTGTAGAGGTGCCATGCTAACACCTTAGTATAAAGTTAGGTGATTTATAGCAAACATAACACTACATCATAAAAGTTGTTTATGCTGTTATTTGCTATAAACAGTAAGGTACTAGGGTCCATGCTAACACCTTATATTCTGTTTGTGTCATAAAAAATACTGCAATTTCTATATTTTTACTAAGTAAAAACATTTGTAATTTAAGCAAATTCTAGGGTACTTGCATATCTAGTTGAGTAGAGTTAGTGAACACAAATTATGCACCATTTATCCCCTAAACACAAAGCCAAAACCTCAAATTAGAGTATGTTTTGTGTGCCATTTGTGGTCTTTGTTGGATCAACGCTAACAGACGTGGCTGCTAATGAAAACTTTTTCAGTGGATCTATTTGTTTTGGTTTTGTTTAACTGCTCATTTTAGATGTTTCGGTTTATTTGTAAAAATGAGAAGAGTGCAAAAAAGGGGACGGCACCCGGCCAGAAAAATTATCAAACAATTTAAAATTAAGAACTTATATACAGTGGAGCTATTAAAGTCACATGGACTGTCCTTCATTACTTCATTACTTCAATACTCCTGTCATGTAATTATTCTAAGATAATGTACATTTTTATCTTGTTTAGAGCAGTTGCGATTGAACGAGCCAGCTTTTAGGGTGCAGTAAATATATTTCTTTTCTGTTTTTAAGATAAATGCAACACTTCATGGAAGTAGTCATCCCAAGAGCCAATGTTGCTTATTGAAACAATTCCTGTTTCCTCAATCTTTCCTCAATATCCAGCATTGTAGTCCTTATCAAAATTTCTCCCTAGATATTGAAAGCTATTTCTGGTTCTTACCCTGTTATCTGTTTAGGTGAGACACAGCATATAGTTAAGCTAATCTGACAGTTGTTCAAGTACAGTTTGGCTGGTCTTGCAGTGTTGTTACATTCACAGCTGAACAAACCACGAGGAGCCATTCTTTAAAATGACAGAAGGATATCTGTCTTCTCGGTGAATCTCTCAGTTGTTTCATCCACTCAATTTAATCAGAACTTGTTTTCTCCCAGATCGCTCATGAGTTGAATCCTCCCCTTAGTGTGCATTCACTCCTTTTCTGTCTGAAAAGCCAGACAGCAGCGTGTTAACAGCATCTCAATATCATCCTTCATGTATCGACTGACTACGCCAGAGCACAGATAGCCACCGCCAGTTGTTCTTTATCTGGCTGGGACTGAAAGCTGTGCCTGAGTAGGAAGCAGAGACCAGGATTTTCTAATAAATGTTTTAGGGAATGGACCAAAAATAACTTGCTCACCCACAAATACGTTTTGTGAATATTTAGCCCGTTTTCTGAAAAACAAGGAAAAGAGAGAAGCCAAAGCAGACCCGGCTTCAGATTTTAACGTTATTTTGTGCAGTAAAATTTTAACCAATAGCACTCTTAAGTGACTAACCTGTCTGACTGCTTATTGCTGTCATTTGTGGTTTTCACAGACCTTAAAACGTCATTTTGGTTAACAGTGCGCGGTGGGTAAAGAAGCATAACATGTATGTTTGGTCACTGGAGTAATTGCTGTAAGTGTAGTTGCTCCTTTTAAGCTCCCGATGTGTGATGCGTCCACTGTGTGAGATCTGTATGTTTCCATATTGTTCTTAATGAGTCTTTTCTTTTGACACACTTTTAATAACATTTGTCTAATGCAGTTGTGGCTCTTCATTAGATTGAAATAGGATGCAGCTGATGGCAGTGTATCTGCTAATTGCTTTTACAGATTTAATCCTCAGAACAAATGCAACATATGCTTTTTAGATCGTCTTATTTCTTCAGATTTTTCATGTCTTCCTATTGTTGTCTGCTGTGTTGTGTATCATGTTTAGTTGGCATGGTTTTTATTCCCAAAGCTGCAAAGTTTCCTCTGTTTTAATTTAAGCCCCATTGTTACCACAAAAAAAAAATGTTTGAGTTCTAAATGTAATTTATTTTCAAAGGCAATCAACAATACTAGAATGGGTACAAGTTAAAATTCAGATTTGACCAAGTTGTTGCCAAAATAAATAATAGAGGGGAAAAAAATGCCAGAGGAAAAGTTGCCAACTGGATGCATGAGGCAGTTCTGGGTGCATAGTTTTGGCTGAGTCTTCTATATCTTTATTAGTTTATTTGTTTAGTTACTTATTTATTGATATTCCCAGTGTTGTTAACAGCCATAACTAAATATCCAGTGCCTCATATATTCAATAACATATTTTTATATGTTCAAAAAGTTCTGTTTATCAATTTACTATTGTTTATGTTGTTGTGGTTTGTCATTATGTCTTTAACATTCTTGTTTGTGTTTTTTTTTATTATTATTTTGACATGTTTTCATCATTTCAAAATGTTTTGTATGTTTCCCATATGCCCCCCACCCCACCTCTCTCTGCAACCCCCGCACTTTCCCTCTTTTTCTTCTTCTATGTTATCCTTTCAACCATTCATGTACGTGCGCATCATGTGACTTTGTCATGTGGCTCTTGCATGGTGCTGACGATGTCGTCTTCGCTGACCAACAGAAGGTAAATTTCCTTTGTTTAGTTCGAGACCATTAGATCAGCAGTAATCATGCAGGCCTTGTTAAATTAGGCTCATAGAAGAGACATTAAAACATTTTCAGTTTTATTTATTTAGCCATTTGTGTTTCATCTACGAGCCGCTGTGTAATTAAGTAACAAACATTTAATAACCATGACTTTCATAATCAAAGCGATTACTAATAATAACCACAATGATTATTTTCCCTTGCATTTATAGAAGAACACCAAATTTACTCTTAGTGCCTTGATTATTTTTGTGTGTGTGGGTGTGTGTGTACACAACTTTGTAGAGTGTATATATAGCTGAAGCTGAGCTAAGCTAAAATTAACACCACAAACGACACTAATCCTCATATATGGTTGTTTCCATGGAGCCAGCAATGCAAGCGTGCTGTAAGCTTAAAGATTTAACGTGTAGAAAATTCAGTTTAATTTTTTTTTTCGTCTATAGTGCCAAATCAGAACACAACAGTCATCTTAAAGCACAACAATATGGAGAAAATAGACAAAAGATTTTACACACAGTACATAAAATTGCATAAGATGCATAAGATCGGGTCTGTAAAACCCACTTAAAATCAGGGGCTAGGATCAGCCAATATCCTTAACTCTGATCAATAAATTAACCACTGCATAATAAATAATAAAAATATTTTTGATGTGTTCTCTTTCTGTAAGTGTAAAAAAGTACATTCTGAAAGTGAAATATTCACATTACAAAACAGTCACAGCTTGAAATATCTTTTGAAAAAAATCTGTGCATTTTTAACAATGCACGTTAAAATTTGTAGATAACCATTCGTAGAGGGCCATTACAGGCACAAAATCATTCCACTCCGAGTATTCTGGAAATAAAACTATAATAACGTTTTACTTATTCGATTCAAACAGCAAGCTGCAAAAGCGCTCCCATTTTTTTATCTTTCCAGACAGTTTCACTCCTGTGTAGTAATCCTGATACAATTGCACCAGTAATACCAGTGGAAAATTCAAGATATTAGTGCAAATTTTCAAACTTTGCAAAGCCATCACGCCAGTTTTCCTTGTGTGTTTGAAACCTCGGCAGTACTGGATATGCTGCGGAGCAAATTGCTCTTAGGCGCATATGCTTAATTTAATCTTTCTTTTTAAACATAACTTTGCAATTGATTTCTCATTTAGGTTAACATAGAAGATTATCCAGGGTTTGCATGGCTGAGGTGGTCATAGTACAGCACATCATAGGAGTTCTGCTTCTCTGCATTAGGATAATAAAAACAACAATTCAACAAATTAAATCCCACTTCTCCGGTTTTGTAATAAACCATTTCATTATAAATTCCTTTTAAACATCATAAGAACACCAACACAAAGCACCACTAACCACAATTTGCATCGCATGCATTGTTAAATAAAGTCACCCACAAGGCTAATGTTTCATATTTTTTCCCTGGAGATCTACATAGTTCACAAGAACCCTTTGCATTTCTGCAGCATGCAAGTTTATTTCCTTTTTCTTGTTGCATCCTCTGTCTCGTTGTTCAGATGTATCTTAATAAAAATGTCTGTCCTACCTGCATGTGTCTGTCTTTGATGTAATGTCTCTCTAGTAGTTTGCATATGCAAAAGGGCTAACATTGGGTAAATTTTTTGGGAAGTCATTGAGAAGATTAGGCAATGTTAAAAACATATATCTTTTTAAATTTTGACCTGAACAAAGACCCCAACTTAATTAACATTTTTGTATTCAGGTTGCTTTTATTTTGTGACATTTACTATTTAGAAAATCCATCTTTGTTTTTTATAATTGATACTATTAATAATCGCTCAACTAGAGCTCTTATGAGATGATTTTCAGTTATGATCTATGAACTCCTAAAACTTAAATGAATTTCTTTATTCTGCAGAATGTTTTTGAGTACTTTGTTGTATACTGTCACGTGGAACCACACCATCTGCATGCATGTTAGAGCGAGGCCATGGGATACCCTTCTGAATTCACAGCAGTGGTCCAAATTTCAAGCTTTGCATGTTCTAATCTTCCACTTTCTCTGTTTTAGCCTTCAGAAATATTCACCTAACCCAGAATGATGCAATGCTGAATGTATCAATGTCTGCCTGTCACAAAGTTACTACTGCTGTTACTAATACTGTCTGATTCACTTTCAGCCTCTGTCATGCTCACTTCTGCCTGGTGGGATGCAGTTTTTAGAAAGTGTGCTTATTTGATTACTTCAAGAAAAAGTGTCTTCATGCATATTCATTACATTAACTACAACCACTTACACTGATGTTTGAAATGTTAAATACCGACAACGTGATTTTTTTTCTTGTGACTATTAAAAAATATATATATATTTATAGATAGAGATATACTTTTTTTTTTTTTTTTACCTCCTTATTGAATTTACATCAGCAGCTTGCATATAGATAATGCATCACCACTCACTCTTTTTCTGTTACCTGCTAGTGGGACTGTTACTGTTAAGATTGTTAGCACAGGGCAAAGATTATAGCACCACGAGGTAGGGGATTTAATAACATATTAACAAGGCTAACTGTGTGTGACCAATATGCACATAATTGATGAGTTTGGGTTGTTAGTCTCCACCCTTATAGCCTTAACAGTGCCACGAAAAGCTATAGCACACACACATACACACGCAAAACACATTGACCTCCTTTCCCACAAGACTATGTAAATGTTATTAAAAGTAATAGAGGAACATGTCCAATCAAGGCCTACAGGCTCATTATCCAGCGACCCAGCAGTCATTACTCAGGAGGACAGAGCAGATAATGAGGGCCTCAAGGAGAACAACACCTCCGCCTGTGGTTCTGAGGCAGCCACGTTGACCTCTGTTGCTTCTAGTCATCCTGGAAGTAATATTCCACCCAAAGTCTGCCTTTAATTATCAGATACTCACCTCATGGAGGCTATATTCGTTTCAACGGGTCCTCCAAATTTAACACATAGATGTGCTATTTTGGAAGTCTTTTGATGTATGGTCCAAAATTGTTACAACACACCATCACATACGCCTTCATCGAGTGTAGCCTGATTTGGCATTGCTGTGGTTAAAGTTTAAGTTTAAGGACAAAATGGCTTGGATTAAACAAATAGTTCAAGGGTAATGAAAGATTTTGGTTGTTTAGAAATTAACATTAACTAAAATATACTAATCAAGGTTAACATTGATTGCATGGTTTTACAACTAAGATATTATTTGAGGTGAAGGCTTGAAAATTATTAAAATTATTAATGTTATTGATCTGCTCCTGCTAGACACTGGTGAAAAAATGTGTCTATTATAGTGCAGCTTTCAGTTTTCCTTTTTTTATAAAGAAAAAAAAGTCAGACGTGTTAATCAATGTAGGTAGTTTGTGTTTAAAGGTAAACACATGCTGATGCAGTAACCATTGTTTATGTCACCTAATCATGATTCCTTGGTTGTCCTGTATAGGGGAACCCAGTGCCCCCAAACTGCAGGCCAAGGTGCACATCCCAGGCAATTCTATTAAGATCAACTGGATCACGCAAGATAACGGTGGTTCCCAGATTAAACATTACCTGATCAGATACAAGGCTGTGAGTATTTCTGGAAATGGCGTAACTGTGTCTTTTTGTATGCTTCATGCATTTGGTATAAAATTAAAAATAACATGAATAGAAAATAATAGCAGTTGAAATAAAGTAGTCAAATCTGGTTGGGACTTGACCAGGGGTAATCTACTGGAATCTGTCTAAATATGTGCCTGCTAATGACTCCAAAGTATTTTAAGCCACCCCTTCATCCAAGTCATATCCTCTCTTTCAGTTTATATCTTCTTGTGTCTTGTTGCATTAACAGTTTTTACTAGGAAGAAAGGGTGAGTGTAGTTAGACCAACCAACCCTTACCACAGACTAGTTTTGATGTGTGAAGACTTTTTCCTGCAGTGGCTGTAATATAAAGTTATGTTCTCATGCAGCAGCTGTCCTCTGAATTATAACTGTATAGTCAAACAGATTTATTTTTGTGTTTTTTGCTAGTCTTATTTATCCAGGTAAAAAAAAATCTCACTGAGATTAAAAATCTAATTTCCAAGAGAGTACTGGCATCATGGCTGCAAAAGTCAAAAATGCATGTACCACATAAGTACATAACATTTAAAACAAATACAATATCCTGTACAAACATATGAAAAATATACAATAACAGATCGGTTAAGAGTGACATTAAAAACACCACATCGACTAAAAGAGTTATTCTCTCGTTCCTTTAAGATGGACCTCCCCCGAGGTAACCAGTTCTGATCATTTCAGTTCCTTCTGCTGATTTTTCCAAGAAATAAGGGCAGCGTATTTAGAAGCCTTTTTTTTCTAATTCCTTTTTTACTTTTGGGACAATCGATTGTATGATATTGTGAGAACGAAGGCTGTATTGGTTGTGGTTTTTACACATATTAACACATAAATAAGAGAGAACCAGCCCAAGGAGAGATTTATAGATGAAGACCAACCAATGGGAAGGTCTGCGAATATACAAGGAAGGACATTTAGCAGCAGCATACAAAGAACAATGATGTATACGATTTCCAAAGCAAGTAATAAAGCGTAAAGCAAAGTGGTAGACAGTATCTAACCTCTTCAGAAAGTGGGCAAGTGCATTTATAAAAAGCAGCTCACCGTAATCAAATAAAGGTAAAAAAAAGTTGCATCAATCAATTGTTTTCTCACTTGGAGGGAGAAACAGGATCGATTTCTAAAAAAGTAACTTAGTTTTAGTTTTTAACTTAGACACAAGCCTTTGAATGTGAGTTTTAAATGACAAATTCTGAACTCTAATTATACCTAGATATTGTAAGATGTGACCATTTCAATTTCAGCTCCTTAAATAGTTTTAATCTTAGGAGACGTAGCTAACAACTCTTTGTCATTTGAGAATAACATGAACTTGGATTTCTTTGCATTTAACACCAACTTAAGTTGAGTTAAATGGGGCTGATTGACATAAAAATGAATAATAGATAATTGTATCATCTACATAAAGAATGCAGCATTTGATAAGTTATCACAAAGGTTGTTTATTTAAAGAGAAAAGAGCAGTGGTCCTAATATGGAGCCCTGCGGAACTCCTTTGGATACTGGGAGAAAAGAGGAAGAAGACTCAGCAGCATGGATACACTGTGTTTTCGCTGAAAAGAAATTTGATAACCAACTTGCAGCATTTACAGGTAGACCAATATTGTTTAGTCTATTTACTAAAATGTCATGGTCAACTATATCAAAAGCCTTTAACAAGTCAAGAAAAAGAGTAGCACAGTATTTTTTGGAGTCCATTGAATCAATAATGTCAGTAATCACTTTAATAGCAGCAGTTAGTGTGCTGTGTTGTTTTCTGAATCCCGACTGATGTTGGGAAAGAACTGAATTTTTGTCCAAAAAGTCTTTCAGTTGTTCACTATTAATCTTATGCATCATTACCAACCCTGCAAAAAATAAATACTCAAACACTACTCTCATGTCTATTTATGAGCTCTACTTGTGTACAATTTGTGTTTAAAATTGGTGAGTACTTTATAAATTTAATTATTTTCTTGGTTTTTATTATTATTCTCTAAACTGTTTTGGACAAGTTTAACTCTTTATGCTCTTCATGCTCAAAAAGAACTTGTACTCCTTTTATGTCAGCTGAAGAACAGTTTGAGAAATCAAGAGATTTTTAGATGATCTAAAATGAGGTTTTCCTTAGAGAGCTTTGATTTGTTCCTGTCTACATTCCTTTCTCAGAAGCGTGTATCTGACTGGAAACCGGAGCTCCGCCTTCCCAGTGAAAGTACCTATCTCATCCTGAACAGCCTGGAATGGAACACAGAGTATGAAGTTCATGTGGTGGCGGAGAATGAGCAGGGCAAATCTAAGCCCGGCATCCTCACCTTCAAAACAGATACAGAGCCCACAACTGTCCCAGGTACTATTCCCATCATACCCACCCTGAGCACCCACACACACCAGCCACAGCGCACATAGGCTTCTACCGTGACCAGAAAATCTATTATTTGGATCTTTGACTTTTGCTAGGTGCTTATTCAAAGCTTGCTGGCTGCAGGGTCGGTCGTAAATAATCTGTCTCTGTCTGTTGCGTGGCAGAGGTGTATTGTTTTTACTGTTTTCATATCTGGTAACCAAAAGGAAATGCACGATGCACAAATGCACAAAGACTCTATTATAAGCTGAGGGACACATAGTGTTGTGGCCTAGACAAAGTGTTTGAAATTAGCACAAATTCCAAACTGAATATGATTCAATAATTAATGTGAAACATATAGTGTACTGTGCAAAAGTCTGCACAGTGGGGGGGTGTTGTTGTTTGTTCTTTCAGGGTTGTTTTTGTTTTATTAGATTTTCATTAAGAATTAAAGATATATTTTTTGCTTGCCCACAAAGTTTTATATTGTATGTGACCTGAAAATGCCGAGTAAAACTAATCTAACATTGCTCTACAGTAGGTAATAAGCACAGGCCTTCTCTTTGCAGGCCAGAAGGGGTTTTTACAAGATAAACCAAAGACTGAACATGGCATGTGTGCACCAAAAGTTTGATGTCAGTAGAAATACACAAGTGACTGGAAGCTGGGTCATTGGAAATCTATTTTCATTTTACCCCCAGCCTACGCTCTTTGTTTCTAGTTCTCTGTCAGTAATATCATCTCCACTAAATCCTCTCTTCATGGAGATTTCTATGCACAGAGCACCTTTTTAAAACACTGGACTCACTTCCCAATAAATTTGAAGCCTAGGCAGCACAAGATCAAAAGTAGCTAATGAGTCCATGTGACAAGCAGAGGCATCCTCGCTGCATTTCTCCTTGGATATCCTGCTCTTCCAATTTACATTACTTGTTACGAGGTAGCTACAAGTCCTCAATCTTAATGTCCAATGATGTAAAAACATGGGTCCGACAACAAGACATGAGTCAGACCCAGAGAAATCAGAGTTTCGTCCATTTTTTCCCAAAATACTCATCTACGCAGGTGGTCACGGTCGGCCTTTGCTCTGTTGCTGTGTTGTGTGTAGAGTGCACTTTTTAACTTGGGCTGCCTCCCCACTAGAATTATCTAACAGTTTAAAATTCTTTGACATCTTACACTCTGTCTGTTTCTTTTTTTTTTGTTTCATCCTGTTTTTCTTTCATTGTCAGCCTCCCTTTCACTATTTGCCTGCTCTTCTCTTCTTTATGAAAGGAAGTGTTGATTGCCTCACTCGTATTTGCTTCTAACTGTCAAGTGCACAATGTGAAAAAGATTTCCCCCCCGAAAAATCGAAATCAACTATAAAATGCCCTAATCTTAAAACTAATGTGTCCGAAAAAGTCATACACACAAATCTGTGCCTTGCTATAGATTTAAAAGTACCGGCAAAACTTTTTTTTTTAATAATACGCAAAATTAAGTATAACACAAGGTCTGTGTTTGAATCGATGGTGTACTTATTAGACAAGAATGACATAGATGCTGTTCTTTTTTTTTTCTTTTAGTGTAGACCAAGTAGGACAATACTGTAATCATTTCCCACCAGTCAAAGCAGACAACTACACTCATCGGCTACTTTGTTAGGTACACTTTGACAGTATTGAGCTGAACCCTGTCATTGTGCCACATATTTAACGAAGTTATAGAAACATCCCTCAAAGATTTTGTACATATTAACAATATTATATATTGACATGATTTAAGTTTTTGTGGCATTGGCATCTTGCTGGAAGCAGCCATAACAAGATGGGTACACTGTGCTCATATGAGCAACAATATTAATGTACGCTGTAGTGTTTAAATGATGCTCAATTGGTACTAAATAGTCCAACGTTTACTCAGAATACATCCCCCCACCAGCAGCAGCTTTTGATACAAGGATGGATCCATGTTTTTATGTTGTTTGGACCAAATTGTTACGCTACCAATCAAATCTCACTGTGGAAACTCATCAGACCAGGCAAAGTTTTTCCAGTGTTCTGTTGACCAATTTTAAAATGACCCTGCAAATTATAACCTCAACTTCCTGTTTAACGGACAGGAGTGGCACCCAGTGTAGTCTTCTGCTATTGTAGAAGAATGTGTTGTGTTTTGCTGAATAACTTGGTTGTAACGAGAGGTTATACTCTTGCTACTGTATCAGCTGGAGCATTTTCACTCAGAGAACTGCCACTCACTGGATGTTTTCTCTTTTTACACTCTTCTCCTAAAGCCTGGAGATGGTTGTGTGGGACAATCCCAGCAGTTTCTGGAACAGCATGTCTGGCACCAACAACTGTCTTACATTTAAAGTCACTTAAATGACCTTTTTTTCCACATTCTGATGCTTGGGTTGAACTTCAGCAGATCGTCTTAACCTTGATATCTGCACCAACAAGCGTTTGAACAGGTATACCTAACAAAGCAGCCAATGAGTGATGATCACACAGGGCTACTCATTCCAAATTCTTCTTCTGTGTGTCATAGTCGCTCTAGTGGAGTTT
>VUQR01036772.1:51043-66251 GCA_015108515.1 Hemichromis elongatus
AAACTTGCACATAGTTTTTTCTTAAATCATTAATGACAATATTCCATAATTTACTATCCTGCCTCATTTTAAATCTCATTCATTGCTTTTTGTTTTTGTTTGCCCTCTCTCTCTCTCTTGCTCTATGTTTGTATTATATCTGAACCTCTATCGCCTCTACATTTGCTTCACATTTTCTCTGATTTTCATTCTTTCTGTCAGCATCTGTCTTTCCCTTCTGCTACCAGGTTTAGTAGGTCTCACAGTTCAGGATCCAAGACTGACCTGAATTGAAATGTGTGGCCTAGTTAGGTGGGGATGCAGCCCATACAGTCTTTGCATGGTGTCTCTCTCAGCTGGATTAATTTTATTCTGCTCTTTACTGGAGTTGTCAAAAGGCAACTGCTGCCAGTGCATGGCACATGACAAAAACCTGTTTGGTTGTTTGTTTGGTTTCTGTTTTGGGTTATTTTTTTATATGTTGTAATTGTTGATTTTTTTTTCTTTTTCATGTCCTTGCTGGGCAACAGCCATATAGCAGTGGGAGGTTTGGATCACATATAAATCTACCAGACAACAAGTTAACCTTAGTATCATCCAAGTCAGCCCCCCTTTTAATTCTTCTAACTACTTTTGTTTATTTATTTATTTTTTGTTTTGGGATATTTTAGTGTTACTTCCAAGCTGCTGTTGTTTTTCTTCACTTCAGGGAGCATGGGCTATTGCCGAGGTTTATTTTTAGCTACAACATCTGCATTTAATTCCACTATTCCCTCGCAGTCTCACAGCTGTTCTTTGTACTGCTTGATCAACAGCTGCTCCTTTTTATATGCAGGGCTCCGAATGCTCAATTTTATCTGAATCTCAGATTGGGAGTCCAGTGTGGATGCAAGGTCGAGCTTCAGTCCCTTTAAATTTCTGTTTCATGCTCAGAAAACAGCCATGCATACAAGAATACGTTCAGTCCAATAATGTGAATGCGCTTCAGCATAAAAGAGGTCTGAAAACACGTTTGAGTTTGTTGTGCTTCGAATTTATTTGAATCGGACGTGTCACAGGGTTTGTGTAGAGTTAATTTGCAGGTACAGCTGAACGGCAATTGTTTGTCACCATCTCACAGAAAGCACAATGCTGCCCAAATGTGACGAGATAATAAAAAAAACACCCAAAGTGGCATGTCTTGATCTTGATCCATCCAAATCTCCCCAGCTAAGGTTGACATAGGACTAAAACTGCGATAAAGCTAATAACATCTTCCAGGTTTTGTAACATAATGTCATACATTCATCCATGTCACAGACTTTACCTTCATAACCGGCGTCTGCTTTGGATGTTTGGTTTTGCATGGGCCATTCCCCCAGCCATGACCAGTGGTGTAATGCTAGATGAAGGAGTGGTACCCTGTGGTTTCTCTCCGTATGTGTCCGAACTAACACAAAACAGATGTCCAGTAAAGAGTTTATAGGGGCGGACCTATTTGAACTTTGAACCGCGAGGTCTGTCAACAAGATAATTTCCTTTTTATTTGCCCACAAAAACAGTTGCCATATTGTTTTTAAGCATTTCTTTTCTCTTATTTTTAGGTAAATATGGGGTTTTTCTTTTTCTTTTCTATAAATTCAGAAACCATTTATAATTGCAACATCAAATAGGATTTGAAGGAAATGTCATACGTAATGTAGAAAGAAAAAAACATTTTAATTAATCTATCTGTAATCTGCACTGCCTTGAATGAAAAATCAAGAACTACAACACATAGCTAAGGCTACGTGAGAAAGCAGTCCAGCTTCTTTCCTCTGCAGGCTTACAGAGCTGCTGATTGGAAACCCATGCGTCAGTTCTCTGGCCTTTGGCTCAAACTTTCCAAAGACACACGCAATAAAATATAGAGACGTGTTGCTGTGTTTTTCATTACTCCATTATTACCGAATCTGTGAATTAATGAGACTTCGGCATTCGGTTTATGCATCACTGGCAAGCAAGCATGTGCTTGCATTTCCTTTATATTACACCACTGGCCATTAGGAGTGAGAGATTCTAGCCTGACTCATGTGGATGTGTTCTTGCATTCAGGCTGTCATCTATCTTACCCTAAACTTGGCCACTGCTCTGCACCATGGCTGATTTAAAACTCCCCTTCTTTATATTGAACCTTAAGGTGAAAACAGATACTCAGCTGCAGTGTGTTTGAAATGTCTTCCTTATCGATGTCATCCCTCATTACCTTCCTTTGTGTGACCCTCCACCCATGCCTGCCATGAACCATGTGTCATTAGCCGTGATACTAACATGCTATAACTTCTTTTTATTTTTACCCTTTAACCTAAACTTCCTTTTTTTTTCTTCAATTCAGTCTTGAAAAAAAAAACACAACCTTCCAGACTTGTATTTCTGTATTTCTGACCTATTTTTCTATCTCTCTCCCTCTTTTCCCTCTTTTTCTCCTGCTTCTGTTTTTTTCTCCGTGTCCTTTCTGTCTCCATGTGTGATCTTCTTGGGCACCTATGGACCATGACATTGCCATACACACAAATTTCTTTCTCTGTTTGTGTTTTTACTGTGTATGTGTGTGTGTGGGTTTTTTTTTTCTTGTCACACTTTATTGCTATGATAATCACTCAAAATACTCTGTTGTGGATATTTATTTATTGTTGGTCAATAACCTCAGCTACCCTTGGTTGCCAATGTGTGACGTGCAGTCTGGCAGCTCTTCTTCTGTCCGTGCTGACTGTGCTCTGGCTCCCATAAACTGATTGCATTCAAGGAGAAAGAGGATAGTCTGAGCCGTTCAAATCTTTGGCTCCAGACCTTTGCTTTCTATGCCTTTTGACCCTTGTGCAGCCACACACAAGAAAAAAAAAAGTTGAAGAGTCAAGACATTGGTTTCATGACGTTATTACAGGGTGCTCAGTACTTGCATCGATCTCAGTTTCTTTGATTTTTAGATTCTGTTCATTTTTTTCCGTCTGTTTTCACTGTAATGTCATCTTGTGTATGAATAGATTCCGAAGGAGAGAGAGTTTTAGGGATTTTGTCAATGTTGCAAGTTGGACACCGGGTGCTCTTTCAGGATACAATGTAGACAAAGTATTGTAGCTTTGTTTTTGATTTGATTAGTAACACATTCATAATGCCTTAATGTGATCTGAAGAGGGGGTGATAAATAGAAAAATTACACTGTTTAATTTTGTGTCTGCAGTGGTTTAATCAGACACGGAAATTGTAAAGAGACTTTTATTTTGGACTTTACTGCCTATTAAACAAACACATCCATTCCACTGTTATGTCACAAATGACATAAAAGCATGAACACTGCATGAAAGCTGACACAAGGCATGATCCAGTATTCATGAATGTGCTATGCAGCTGCTTCAAAGCTCCCCAGTCAAGCATTATGAATGTGTTAACCAGGAGATGAGTACAAATGCTGTGCCTAAATTCTGGCTGTTTCTTTTTTTTCCTTCTTCTTTTATACAAGCTTGAAATGTCCTGCTGTACAAATCGAGGGGAAGATAACATTTGCAGAGAAATTTAATGTTGGTTATGGTCAGAGAATTCATTTTTTTCCAGACTCGTTCTTAATTTTCAACATTATAATATGCTCACTTTCAAATACATTGTTATGTAACCGCCTTGTCAGGAGAGAACAGAAGGTTGTGCAGAAAAACTAATCATGTTTTGTGAAGAAGTGTACATACTCTTTTCAAACTGATATCCGAGAAATCAGCTGTTATTTTGAGGATTCATGCTCTCTTTTTACCTGAAAGCAGTGAAATGTCTAAAAAAAAAAACATAAGGAAACAGCTGTTAAACACTAAAAATTTTGTTTAAAAAATATGTGGAATTATTTTATTCTCTATTCCTGAGACATTTTTGTAAGTGCTTATCAGTGTATTTCCATGTAACCATTGTAGGGTTGAAATAAATTGTGTTTCTTTTTCTTTCATGAAAGTAATGACTTTCTGAGGCTTTAGCAACTAAACATACTAAGATATCTTTGTCTGACTCTTCTGGGAAGCTGATTGTTAAGCTGATTTTAGCCCTTTTTTTTTCTCTGGAGCTTTAACAAAATGTCTGTATTCTGCATTCAGTGTTGCATTACATCAAACATGACTGTTGAACCCAGATGGTTTGAGGTCAGGGGCTTGGCTGTGGCCTAAGTGAAGAAGATAAAGTATGCATTTTGCACAAAAAAAAGGAACAAATGGTAAACTGTATATTGTATAGAGGCCTTGCAGCAGTGAAAAACAGCACAAAAATATGGATGTTAATATGCAAACATTAGCTAAACATTAGAATGAAGCCAATATGCAACCGTGATGGCGCTGAGTCTATTCTTTTGGCTGTTGTTAGCTGCTACGATCTAAGCAACAAAATAATGTATCCAGTGTTTACTCAACAAAGAACACAGAAATTTGATTTGATGCTACGAGTCCTCCTTATTAAATGGCCAACAATATTGTTTGTAAGTCTTTCTGGACCACCTTTAATTTTGGTTTGACCTGACAGCCAGGTAACCTAGTTTGTCAACGCCAATTCAAGCTATCAAAATCCACAATTACAGAAGGATTCTTACTTGTATTTTGTGATCTGACACCACTGTGGTTATGATTTTGTACGGGTGGATGTAATGTTATCTGTAGCAACTTAGTCCAGTAATTTGTTTTTAAATGCTTTACTTGAACTATGGTACATCATAATAGCATGACTAAAGGCTAGCTAGCTTCTTGCTAGCTTCTCCACCCTCCTATATGTTTTTTTTGTTGTTGTTGTTGATTTTCATGGAGGTCTGGTTTGATTGTAACACAATGGAGAGCGGCCACATTAGTAACTGTAAGAATTTAAATGTTTTAACTCTCAATAGAGCCTCAGTGCTTATTAGCTCTAAACTAAAGGAGCATTGGCCAAGAAATTGCTAATTACACAAGACTTAAGAAGGGAATAACCTTAAGCCAATTTAAATGCCCGTCTTTAACAGTGGCAATGAAAAGCTGGAGATTTTTTAAAAAGGCTGTCAGACTTTGAGTTATTTAAAGCCCTCTATATAGTTTCCATTTGTTCCAACATTTCGTTCCTCACTCTGCTGTACAACTCATTAAAGTTTGCAGAGTCACGAGAGATGACAGATTGCAATGCATAACTTAAGAGATTAAAATCACCTGCAGCCATGATCAACAGCATTTTAGTGTGAGAGAATTAATAAAGCATTGATACATTTTCAGTAATCACACATATGTGAATGCTCATTGTTTTTATTCCGTCTTGATAAGCATTTTCCATCATAGAGGGCAGTCCTACAGAAAGTCCATTTGCTGTAGTGGCTAAAGCTAGTGCGTGTTTTAAAACCACTTTTTCTCTGATTTATCACAAATTCCAGCTAAGTGGTACTAAGACTTGTGCTGCTGCTGGTAATCCGAGCCATGTGGTCCAGATGGATTGGAGTAGATTATGTCTGTATTAAAAGTCAGATTCACATGGATAGATGTAGCATTCATGACTGTGTAAGTGGAAGTTTCAGTAATACTGGAAACATCAAAATAATTAGTCTTCCCATCAAGCGTGCTCTCATGGGTTGCAAGTGCTTTAACATCCAGCACAACACGTACCTAAAACTCATAAGGGATCATAGAAAAAGTGTCTGCAGAAAAGAGCACTTGAGTTCCAAGTAATCAAATGTCACAGGCTTTTTCCACTGAAAGTATGATCTTTGATGGCCTGTTGATAGCACGCTAAGGTGAATGTATCCCCATAAGCTCTCTGCCGGAGCCTTAGAATAGGCAGTATCATCAAACTTAAATAACATCAATATCTGTAATGCCTCATTTCTCTGAACAGGAATGAAGGAGAACTAGGCATGAGCAAGAACAGAGGAATTATTAGCAAAGAAAGAAAAAAGTTAACAAGGTTATTCTCAGATGTTATTGACTTTTTTTCTTTGAGTCGTTTTCACTTTTAAAACGTGGCACCCCCGCCTTTTTATGAGTTGGGGTCTAGAATAAGATTTTTATTCCCTCCATTTATTATCCCAGGCACTGCTGTTTAATCTCAACTAAGTTCTGTCACAAGGAAAATAAGAGCTTACGACACCCTTGAGGTGTTTTTTGTCACTTTGTCCCCCCAGTTGTTCATCAGTGCCTACTGAGTAATGACAGTGCTGATCAGTGCTGAGTGATTTTCATTTTTGCTAATCAGGATCTCCATCTAAATGTCTGCATCAAACTTACTTGTGTTGCATATAAACAGAATGTTTCTCTTCCCTGAAGCAAATGGTTCAGGCCGCCCACTGCATACAGAGTAAAGGGAAAGCTGCCATCTCTCTTTGTATTGGATTTTTCCCTTTTTTATAGCCTGAAACGTTTCTTCAGCTGGTTAGCTCGCTGTGATTAATGGCAGAAACTTAAAAATCAAATGCTAGAGCTTGAAACAACGTGATATTCCACAGGAAGCATCATCGTAATCATCGTTGTGTAGTAATACCTATTGTCTTCAAATAGATGCATTGTATTTTCAACTTTTTAAAAAAAAATTAACAATTCCCATCTGTACTCTATGCTTTACTCTATGAAAATGAGTCCAGAGTTCATAACTTTCAAGCCAGTAAGCACATCAGTTTGTAGCACTCGTTTTAATACCATCTTAATTTAAAATGGGCTGAAATCCCATCCAGCCACACACCGCCCTCTGCATGAAGAGTTTCCAAGGATCTTAAATCAGTCAGAGAGGGAGCCGATCGCCTGATGAGTGTCACCCTGCCTCCTTGTGCCCCAAAAGAAAACTGATTCTGAAGCCGATTTTGTTTTTAATGGTGGTGCAGTGCCACACTGTGGCAGAGCTTTGATGGAGGACCCAGACATGGAAATTACTGAAGAAACTTTTTTTTTTTTTTAACCAAATGAGGTCAATGCAGTATCCAGAAATAAGTGTAGTAGGTGGAAAAAATAGAAGCAACGAACGAAAGGAAAAGAAGAAAATAAGAGTCATGGGAAGTCTGCGATGGTATCGTATGTTGTTACATACTGGTTACAGTTGCAGTGCTGGTTGAAAAATGTATTCCCTCTCCTGTTCGGTGACAGCTTACACGTTTTTTTACACCTCAGTCAGAGCGTCTGTATTCCCCGTCTACAGTATAAACAAATTTGTCCTCAACTGGGCTTCTTCCTTTACAGATGAGGGGGACACTGTGCTTGCTTCTCTACACTCTGTTGCATGCATATGGTTATTTTGATTACTGCAATGTTCAGCAATCCATTAAACACAAAATGTTCTGCGACTATTTCTTATGTGGGCCCTCTGGTGAAATAAATGTTGTTAAAATGTCTTAAATATTTTTTATTTAGACTTGGCTGTTTTACTTATGGCTGAACCAATCCATCAAATGTAAACGCGAAGAAATCTAAAAGCGAGTGCTGGAAGATTTTCAGTGCCTTTCTGTGTGTTTTACAGCACAAGTTTGTAAAGATACTGCAACCCGTAGGCAGCGTTGCACGGTCGGACTCAAATCTAACTACTGATATAAAGGTGTTTCATCAGGGCACAACTGCACGTATCTGACAGTCTTATTGATTTCTCAGAAATGTGTGTAGTGAAATATTTTATCACATGCGGTCTGTTTATCAGCAGTCGTCTGGAAACCTCACTACTGTACCCAACAAGCCCATAAAGAGAAATGTTTCTGTAGTCCACCCTGACAGGTAGATTTGTGCTTTCTCCCTCAGTGAGAGCGCTCGGTAAGAACCCCCCGGCCCCCCCCCAGCACTGAATACATGGCACATGATTTATTGTGCCTGTTAAAATGCAAATGAAGCAATGGGCAGAGAAAAAACAAGTGTTTTCTGCACCACTGTAGTCACCCGTAAGTATGCACAGCTCTGGCATGCTCTTGCTATTTTCATCACAACCATCAGAGAAATTGAAGGTTTGCATACCGGGCCAGCCAGAAAGAGGAAGATAGTGGATTTGAATTAAACGTCTCGGTTGGCCCAGGGCAGTGCTTTCACTTGTGAATGTATCTGTCATCAGAGTGAAGTAAGCACAAACATAACATCTTTGAGAGGCATAAAATATTTTTCCTTCTTTTTTTTGTATCAGTGTTTGCAAAGTCTGCAGTATAGCTTTCCATGAGCTGTGTCCCGTCAGCATTAAAGGAGTGTTATTTGTGTCAACAATTGTTTCTGCTTCAAAGGCCAAGAGAATTGGAGCTTTGATTTGGTCTAATTTAAGTGTTTTTGGTCTCCTTTTAGTTAATAGTATATTTGCACAGTGCTTTTATAAAGTAGTTATATTTTACATATTCATGACATATTAGTGACTGGTTAAACTGGTTAAAAAGAAAAGGTTTCATCTTTGTTATGAAAGTTCATCATGCTGTAGATCATTTAAATCACTTGCAAAAAGAATGATGACATACTTAAATTACATGTATCTCATAAAGTAAAGCCATATGTGTCTAGTGCAGGGGTGGCCAACTCCAGGCCTCGAGAGCCGGTGTCCTGCAGGTTTTAGATGTGTCCTTGATCTTCACAGCTCATTTAAATGGCCAAATGACTTCCTCAACATTTCTTCTAGTCCTAATGAACTAATCATTTGATTCAGGTGTATTGACCCAGGATGAGATCTAAAACCTGCAGGACACCGGCTCTCGAGGCCGGGAGTTGGCCACCCCTGGTCTAGTGTTAACAGTCAAAGATTAGCATAGCAGTTATTCATTGCAAGGTCACATATGAGGAAATTGGTTACCCCAAATTATAAATTTGTGGTTAAATGTGTGTGACAGGTAAAGAGCTACCAGAACTCCCGTGTGATTACTCAGCTGTACACCATGACAGATTTAGACACCAGCCCACATGGATTTAATGGAACTGAAACTAAATCGTCATGTTCGTTGTGGTTACTTCAGATCAAAGTCTGTTTTGCTAACTAGTGTTTACTGCTGTGGCAGTACATTATCTATATTTGGCCTTTTATATACAGAGTAGGAAATGTGTGAAACCACAAAATGGGCAGAAAACTGAAAGCTCTGCTCACAGCTCTTCCTTACAGTGGGAAAACTGCTGTCATTTATTTATACTTTAAGCTTTGAGAATACGCTGCAGGCTGTGCAGAGGCCATTATAAATAGGGGTTTGTTCTGTAGTTCCAGTGAAGCACGGCTGCAGAACATATTTGCCACTGGCTGATCCTTTCCCTTTTTCCCATATCCAAGGCTGAGGGTATAAACGGTTAACATAAAGATGGTCCTCAAATTGCACAGCGATCACATTCTCCTCAGACTCTTTGATGAGCCCTTGATCCTTACCAGACCCTGGCGAGCCATTACAACAGTCTTTACTGCCTGAAGCAGAGCCAAATTGATACATGTAAGAGAGGCTTTAATTTAACTGAAAGTCTTCCAATCTTCTTGCCTACTGGCACGGTAGATACCATAATAGCAAACATAACAGGATTGTATCTATAATTTTACATGCTGAACACAAACAAACATTTTTTCAGCTTTGATTTTAAATGCATGCCCTAATTGTAATGGAATTGTTATAAGTTGAGGCAATACAGGATGTTCTGATATTATCAGGTTTTTTTCCAGGTTCTCCAGTCCAGAGGCTGTTCGTGTTAAATTTACCTGAGATGTGGTTGTGAGGCAGTTAAAGTGCTTTCACTAAACTTCCGTGAGAATGGGTGAATGTCACTTGTAGTGGTCAGTAAGGCTACAGCCACCCTAGGAAAAACGTGGCTGGAGACTGCAGCGTGACTGTGTGCAAGGAATTTGTGATTTTGTTGCCCTTGAAATTGTTGCTTCAAGGACGTGGACGGTGTCTGCGACCGCTCACGGGTAGCTGTCATCGTCAAAGTAGCTTTGGTGTGTCACGACACCCTTAAAGTGGCAGTAAGATGGATTGGGTCTGTTATCAGTTTGTCAGTGGGGTCAAGGTTGCAATTACGTGCAAGCTGTCATAAAACAGCAATTATATTTTTTTTAATAAATCAGCAAAAATCGCAAATCTGCCAACACAGGAATTCACAATTAACATAAACTACTTACATTCAGAGTCAAGCTATACGATAGAGATTTGAAACACAAGTTCAAAAACGCCTGAACAAATATTGGCGTGGTTGTGTAGGCGCTCAGCAACTTTGCTTTAGGAATATATCCAGAATACAACCAACAGAGTCGAGTCTTCTGTTGCTAAGAGACACTCCTTTCACTGGAGCAGACTGACTGAGATTATTTGCATCTTTGCAATCTGTTAACGTTTATAAGTCAGACTGCAATTATTTGCAAACCTTTCCTTGTCAGTCGGAGAGTGACTGCAGTCAATCCATCCCAGACCAAGATTTTTTGGAGACACATTGCCAGGTAATGTGTATGTGTTAGTCCCTGTAGGGAAATAAGTTAAATGCAGAAGGGCAGTGGGCAGCCACCAATGCAGCGTCTGGGGAGCAGTGTGTAGGGACGGTACCTTGCTCGAGGTAGCCGTTCAGTGGTTTCGAACCCCCCAACCTTCCCATCATAGGGCAAACACCCCACCTACTGAGCTGTCCCTGCCCCCGATTACCTCAGAATCACCGGGCAACTACAAGTTTTTTGCAACACCAAGCTTTCTTACGGCTCACTCCAAAGTGTGACTGACCCAGATAAATTCCACCGCTCTCCGATGATAAAGTAGAAATTTACACTTTTACATTTTTATCCCATTTTCTCTATAATCTGCATGTGCGCTTGTTTATTCTGAGTAATCTGTAGGTAACCCTTCATAACCAAAGAAAGTTTGATTGCAACTAGTAAAATGATTGCGGGGTTTAGTGAATTGCTAAAACTATTAATACACAGAGTAGTCTGCTACGAGCATTGTTTTCCTGTGTTGTAATATATCCCAATAGGCTGTCATTGCAATTTATTTGCCCCTCATGCAGTTTTTGAGGCGTTTTTTTTCTTATTGTAAAATATTTATGCAATGTTTAGATTTAACGGTGCCATATTGACACCTCAGGCAGAAATGTTACGTGTTACAAACCTATTATGACGCGCCCAGTGACAAGAACAAGGGTATGCCTAGAAGGCCTTTAAAGGCTACCAATAGTTTTATGTCTGTTTGTATTTATTTTGATTTGTTTTCGTCTTTGCGAGTTCTGTGATACTGTATGAAATTGAACATAGTGTTTCGGCCACCGGGGTCGTCGAGAATAAAATAAAACGTTTTTAGAAATTACGTTGGTCCCTCTCGCATCATTCATTTTCAGCTTTCCTCTGAAAAGAGCGACACACATCTGAGGTTTTGACTGAAACCTGAAACACTGTATTTAAAGCCTGATTGCATTCCTCATCATCTTTCTCTCCCTCTCTTTTTCTAACTTCCTTCCCATCCCCTCTACTCTATATTTAAACCCTCTTCTCCTCTTCTGCCTGTTTTGCTTGTATATCCCCTCTCCCTGTCTTTGTCCTTTCAGACGCCATGGATGGTGGCTCAGGCATGGGCACCGGGGCCATCGTAGGCATCCTTATTGTTGTCTTTTTCCTGCTGCTGGTGGGCGTGGATGTCACCTGCTATTTCCTCAACAAGTGCGGGCTCCTCATGTGCATTGCTGTAAACGTCTGTGGGAAAGCTGGCCCAGGCGCAAAGAGCAAGGACATCGAGGAGGGCAAGGCGGCATTCACGTAAGCAAGCGACACATTTTGCCTGGAACACAAATTGGTTGTGGTGTGCCTACAGAGAATTATCACATTCCCAAAAATACCTCTGATTAATCCAATGCCCATCATTAGACAACCTATGTTAGAGTGTAGCTGTTGGACTTGCAGCAAATATCAACATTTTTCTCAGGAGCTGACGGAGAAGAAAGCAGAGCTAAATAATAAAACGAATACTTAACGGGCTTAAAGTTATCTTTTGAACCATGAATACAAAAAATGCTTATGATTTATATAACTTTAGAATACAGCCAGTGAAAATGTGCATATCCAGGTCACTTTATTTTGGGGAGCATTACTGTCATTTTCTCAGCTGGAGATATGCACAAGGTAACCAATGGCTTCAGTGCAAAGTCCACCTGGTTACAGCAAAGATAAGAAGAGTCTCTGTTCCAATCACACATGGATGGCTGTTAAAGAAAGCCTGGTGTATATATATATTTTTTTTTGTTGAGGTTAATGATTACTTTTATTAAGGAGTAGAATAACTCTATGTTTTAGTAGTTTGGGATCCTAAACCTTACCAAGCAAGAAACCAATAATAGAGTGATAACAAAGCCAAACAAAGCAGGACGTGTCTCAGAGCTGAGAAACTTGTAGATTTTATTATTCTTTAACAACTGGATCGTTGTCCAGTATTGCCATGGCCAGTGCACTAAACACCCATCCTAAAGCACCACTAATGTGTATTTGTGTGAGGCCAGCAGTATCTGATGTACTGGGATGAAAAGACATTGGTTTAATCTAACTAAGCAGACTGAAACTACTCGTTTAACTCAGCCAAATCTCTTTTTTAACTTATATAATTCTGAAATAATAGTTTTATATTGTGACCAGGTTATTAAAAGAACAGTTAGTATGAGGGCTTTTTAGACTCCTGGGTAGACGTATGTAAGTACATACTAAAAACGTGTTTTTAAGTTTGAGACAAGGAGCAAATTCCCCAGGTGCTGAGCTAAAGTGAAAGCAGGCAAATCCTTATATTTTATCCTTGGGGAAATTCCTTCAATTATTCAGCACCAATTGTAAATATTTAATCGCGCTGAAATGCAGTTACTGCGTGTTCGCCTGTGTTTGATCAAAGATTTTGTTCTATGCATCGAACTGTCCGTCATCGTGCCAGCTGCGAACGCAAACAAATAAATATTTCAGCTCTGACGGCTCACGCAAAACAATTTAGTGAAAGTGCATCGTGAGAGATGTGGCGTTATTTAGCCACCCTGCATTTAAACAGGTCCCTCCCAGCAATGCACACAGCTCAGCACAATCAGAGAGCAGTGCGATGATAACAACAAGGCCTCAGGGAAAACCACCAATCAGAGCTTACAGGTCAATGCAGGTGGAGGATGATAGGGTGAGTGTGTTTGACGGCTTGAAGTGCTATTCCTGGGTTTGTGTATGTTTTAGCTCATTAAAATCAACCTGTTCCTCTCACGTTGCTACTGCCGGATTTTTCTCTTTGTAGGGTGGAATAACAACACGCCTAGTTAAGAGTTTAATAGCAAGTGCACTTAATTCATTACTCTGGTAACAATGTTTCCTTTGGATAACAGCAAAGATGAGTGTAAGGAGCCTATTGTCGAAGTGAGAACGGAGGAAGAAAACACTCCAAACCAAGAAGGAGTGGGTGCCACCGAGCCCAACGAGACCACGCCATTGACAGAACCTGAGTGAGTGTCGAGAGTACAGAGAAATGAAGCAAATCATTGGTTTGTTCTGAGCAGAAAGACAAATATAATTGGTCCGGCCCAGCTGTCATTCAAATATTGACCCAGTTCTGTTGTAAGCACAGTTATGCACATCACAGAGCAGTGCTGTTAATTTACACTGCTATAAGCGTTTTTTATGCAAGGCTTAATTGTCTCACTGTCTATATATATGACGATGTGTGATGCACTTAACTGCCTACAGCGGACATTCAACAGAAATGATTCTGCAGGTGTTGGTCTGTATGCACGACCACAGAACCATGATGCAGGCTACAAGGCGCTGCATGTTTTGGTTCATCTCTTAACTAAGAATTTCCAGATTTGTCACTTTATAATAAAAGTATTACATTTGCTTGACGTCCTTTTTTTTTGGCACAATTTCAAACTGTATGTTGGGAAACCATTCATTGATATGTTGCAATGTTATTTTTGCAACAACGTCTGTGAGCAGAAAAGAGGCAACGAGCGCAGCGACCAACTTAACAATTATCACACTGCGTCGTTGCTGAAACTTCAGTCGTCTCATTTCAAAGCCGAGCGCTGTCGAATCGCCTTCTGAGTGAGTTTGCCGAGGTGCATAAATCATTCAGACGCATTCAAAGCAAGAACAAACACCACCTTCTGCTGGGAAAACTGCCTGTGAAAGACATCTGAGCATCCTAATCCTGAAACCCCCTCCATTCCCTTTATAGTTTATTGTTGAATTGTTTTATGTTTCCCCCTTACAAGTATTTTGTTGCTAACATTTTGATTGTGCAGTCTCTCTTTTTTTTTACTGCAGCACAATAGAAACCTAATCTGCTTTGTTTTTCCCCTGACCCGCACTCTCCTTTTGCCTCTTTAATTTTCCCTGTTGCCCTTTATTCCCTCACTTTTCTGCCCTCTGCTTCCTCCCCTGTGCCAACTCCCTATCTTTCCCTCTCCTACCTTGTTTTCCCTGCTTCTCCCCACAAAACAGGCCTGCTGCTGCAGACACCACCCCGATGGTGGTAAATCTGCTGTCCTCCACAGCTGCTAACTCAGTTACTGAGAGCTTTAGCACGGCGCAAAGCAGTCCTGCTAGTGAGAGAACCACACTAACAACCAACACCTCCAGCCCAACCCAAGTGGCCCATGCCAAATCTCACCCCCAAAGCAGCCCAACTGCTAATTCCCTTAAAGCTATCCCCAAACCTGATGTTGGACCTCTGGTTGACCTGAGCGACACGCCTAAAGTTGCCACATCTTCCAACCCAACACCCATTGTATCAGAGCTAGTCAGCCCACCCTCTGCTAATGCTGATGGGCCACAGAGTCAGCAGGACTCAGTCAAAGCCCCTGACAGCACCCAGAATAAGGACTCACAAGTAGACGGCCCGACCAAGGAGGTTCCTAATGCCCTGTGCACAGACTCGACCACACCAGCCCAAAATGAGTATGAGCACCTCCATATCTGTATTTTTTTAAGTATCTCTTTGAGCCTGATAGCATCCTTTTAGCTCACAAGTCTTCCATTTCAAAGGAGAAATTCCACTTATGTAGTATCAGACCTCCCTAAGCAGTTTTGTAGTCATCAGACATGTTGCAGAAAATACCATGCAGCTTTACAGGTTAAGACTTGATTCCTTAAAACTGAGTTAATTAGTTTAAATTTATCTCCTGGCCTCAATGTTTTTCTAAGGCCTTTCAGTTGTTATTTATTTAATGATAATTCACAGTCATAAATATAAAATGTTAGAGGCCACGGAGCCAAATAGCAGTCACAGTGGAAATGACTGCACTTGTGTTTATCTCAAAAGCATTATTCTTAAAGCCTAAAACCATCATGTTTCTGAGGTTAAAGGCTTCTTTTTTTCTCC
>VUQR01036772.1:82323-93962 GCA_015108515.1 Hemichromis elongatus
AACTTATTAGGAAAAAAAAAAAAAAAAAAGAAAACAAAAATTGGAAAAAAAAAAAAAAAGGAAAAAAAAAAGAGTTCACCAAAATTCAGTTTTCATTTAATTCTTGAGTAATGTTAAAATGTTTAAGAGCAGGAAAAGATAACAAGCCTAAACACAAGTTGTTTTTTTCTTACGATTTGGGGTAATCTTTATATTTTTTATTTATTTTAGTCTTCAAATTTGGCTAAACCAAATCAAAATACAATATTCTGTGAGCTGAGTAAAACAGCAGATTATAAAGTAGACGAACAACAGATTTCCTCATTTAATGCTACTTGTACTGTCATAACTCACAGAATGCACGCGTGCTGGAAGCAAAATCCGTCATTCTTTACAGTAAGATCTTGTGAACTTTATTTCTTTTTTTCTTTTTTTCTAGTAGCATTCAGCAGACAGACAGCTGGCACAAAAGACTTTGATATTGCAGACATCAGTGAGATGATTATTGGATAAATTTTGCACAAATAATTAGTTTTTATCAGTTTTATTGCACTGGGGAATAAAGCTTGACTGATACTCTGACACTGAGGAAAATAACATGCTAATACTTCCAATGAAAAAAAAAAAAAAATGAAAAATGAGCCAAAGAGCTTTCCAGATGTCTCTCAGCAACTTTCTCAATTTTTGCTGTGAATTCTATCTATAGATTACATTTAGATTTTCCTCTGCATGAGGTTATTTTCCTAGTATTATGTTTGATTTCTCATATTTCCGTAACAGGGCTGTAAAATAAAATGAAATGTAATAATAGAAATAATAATGACAATAGTTTTGTGTTGCGTATGTGCATATAAATTGAGATATTAATAAATAGGTTTTATATGCGTAAAGGTGAAACAAGAACAAAAATAACAACAACACAAAAAGACATTTAAAAAAATCTAAATTTTGCAAATCTCTGTTTGGAACCATGTGAAAGACTGACTTTAAACATATACTACATAAATAAAAAGAACTATTCTTATATACAATGTTGTACTTTTTTCTTTTTCTTTTGTGGTTAAATTCCATTATTATTACAAGAGGATTAGTGTTATTGTGCTTTGGTATTCGGCACTGACCCAGCTTATAGTACAATAATAGTTCAGCTTTACAGACTTCTGCTTCTTATCTTGATTTCAAGACTCCTTATAAGCATTTTTAAACACAGAATGCTCAATCATCAAAGGCCTTTTCACTAATCATAAGTGATAATTAAACTTAAAAGAATTGTATGTAGAAAATAATGTAATTTAGGTAGTTTAACAGTGTTTTTTTTGTAAGTTACCCATACATGTAGAAAATGTTCAGTGTATTCAGATACTTGTTAAAGAAAATCCGAATGCCGGTTTTCTTTTCCTGTTTTGGTATTCTCTTAGTGTACTGGACCTTTCACAGGAATGCACCAGGAGTTCCGGCAAATTACAGAACCTTCGGTTTTTTATCAGCAAATCTTCAGAAGGGGGCTTCTTCAAAGAAATAACTTCCCACTTCACTTCTTAAGCTGAACAAAAACTCCTTTTAAATGAATGGCTTTTGCTCACAGCTTGTGGCCGCAGCTGGCAGTATTGTTGCCCACTCTCGTCCTCTGGTCACAGAACAGACAGACAGAGGATGAAGGGCGATGAAGGGGGTTGACACAACAGGTACACACATGAAACAACTGCAATTATTGCACCCCCCTCCTCCTCACCAGCTCACTTGACAAGGTGTTGGCTGATTTATTTTAATTTGTTTTATTTTGTGTTTTGGTTTATTCTCCTCCGATGTGTTTGCTGTTTGGAATGAATAGGACAAGTTTAACCTTTGATTCTCTGGTTTGGTTTAATGAAGATCACTGAAGATCTGAAAGGCACTGCATGCCATGTATTGTTAACACAAAACTGGAACTGGACAATACAGATTTCCAAAAGAATGATTACATTGGATTGGATTAGACTGGGATGGACGGATGGACAGATGGATGGATGGATGGATGGATGGATGGATGGATGGATGGATGGATGGATGGATGGATGGATGGATGGATGGATGGATGTCCTGTGGAGAAGATATGATAGGGAACTGCAATAACTGCCCTTCATGAGTTATCAGTTCATGTGTGTAAAATAGCTAAAGCACTGTATGAATGTGTGTGTTGGTGGGTGTGGGTGTGGGTGGGTGTGCCTTGTACAGTAAAATGCTTAAAGTGCTCAACAAGAATAGAAAAGCCCTACGTAGCTCTAGTGAACTCCACCCGCATTGCTTTGTGTGTAATGACCACAAGCATGTAATTTCTAAGATATCGACCTGCTCTGCTCTTTTATGAAAACAAATACAAATGCCTCAAATTAAACTGTGTTTTTGACAACTGTAAACTGTTCTTCAGTTGGTGATTTATCTGTTCTTCGATTCTTCGTGCGTGAAGACGTGCATTATTTCCTCTGACCTTAATCTTCCATGCTACCTCAATTTGTTCCACTCTATAGGGGCATATTAGCACAGATGAATTTAAGGTTGAGAGCTTTTCTTCCTTACTTAACCCATTGTATAAAACTGAACACTGTTTTACATCATCTTCCACAACTACACAAACTTTTGAGAAAGTTTGAATTGGGCAATAAACCTGGATGAAGTACAGCCCTGACCTTGCTGACCATCATACTCTGCTCTTGGAGTGATCTGATCTTAAGGAGGACACTTAAGGACAATGTGGTACCTGGCAGGTGAACACATACTGGGGTAAGTGACGGGAGGGACAAAAGAGCAACTAACTGAAATAAACGAAGGTGGGTAGATTAGAAACTAACTGGAGCCAAAAACTAGAACCAAAGCACTCTGCTAGTTTAATCTTTAAGCTTCAGTTAACAGGAAACACTATCTACACATACTAAGTGTCTGCAAGAAACTCGTATCTCTTTTTTTTTAAATTTTGTCCATCGTCTCCATGTGCTTTGCTAAAAATGTACCCAGTTACAGTCTATTTGAAGACAAAATGAAAAGTCCACACATTAGCAGATAATCTGTGTTGAACATCAGTAGTGGTTAGAAGATAAACAAATCAAGGTTTTCCTTGGTTATCAATGATTTATTTACAGATGCTGGAATCTAGATGGAAGAAAAAAGAAAATAGAGAGAAAAGAAAGAGAGAGATGTGCTAAAGGATTAGCTGTGAGAAGCTTCCCTGCGGTGAGTAGGCCTTCTTTTTTCCAGGAACACCAGGAACACTGTAAGGTGATTACTGTGTCGTTTGCCATCGGTCCAGTGGTTAAGCACTATAGACACAAGAGCTTGACTGGCTCTACTCAGCACAATGGGAATCAGAGCAAGACTTTTTTTCTTTCCTTTTTTTTTAACATACCTTTCATCAACCAATGTCCAAATAAAAAAAGCGTGTTTACTCTTTAATTTAAATATTATCCACTGAGAATCTGGCAACTAAAAAAAATGAGCAGGGAAACCTGGCAAACGGGAGCCAGGAAATACGTCAGAGAGATGTTTGTTGCTTAGTTTTTGTGTGTTTAGGTTGGAGATAGGATGAAGAAACAGGTGATGAGAAGAGGAGAGGTGGCTCTTTTCTCTCAATGAAAGGCAGAGTCAGCTCACATACACTCACCTAAACAGCTCTTTAAAGTGTAATTAACAAAGTACATTTTTATGCTTTACAAACACCCACACCATATGCATATTCATAAAATCAGTAATCATTTTTGTGTACGTGCATATATGTGAGTGTCACAGTTATGATAACGGCCTATGTTATTAGTGTTGGACAGATCATGTTTAAATAGAGAAAACACTTGAAGAGAATTAAAACTGCGCTGCTGAATCCATATTAAAATATTTACATTAACAGTTTATTTCTTGATGGCCTGTTGGTGAACTCGATGGAACCCGACTGCTGCTGATTAGTTGCAATCATACAACAAGACTGTGGAAGATAATGAATTAATGAGTTTCACGCAAAGGGTACCCGGGGGCACCAATGCTATCAGACATCCAGAATGAGCTCAGAGTGGAGCTACAGCTTATTCTTGTTGCTTCTTCGGTTTAGTGGATTTCTTCGCCTGATCAGGATTTTCCACGAGCTTCCAGCTGGTGGGAGACTCCAGGATAGACAGTGAGATTATACACTGTATGGAAAAGTAAAACCATTTGCTGTTTCCAGGACCGGAAATAAAGTTAAGCTCATAGTTAAATAGTCTACCTTTATAAACATTTGTGAATAAAAGGGTCGTCCTAAATATCATAGAAGCATGCCACCAATGCAACAAGTCAGTTTGTGAACTTCCTTCCCTCCTAGATACTCCACGATTAAGTGTAAGTGGTATAATTACAAAGTGGAAGAGGTTAGGAACCACAGCAACCCTAGAAAGTCATAGAGCAAGGCGGTTGCATACTGAGACACACGGTGTGTAAATGTTGCCAACACTCCTCTAAATCAGTGACTGCTCACTTCCAGACCTGCTGTGGCTTTAACATCAGCACAAAAAGTGTGCATCATGAACTTTGTGCCATTTGTTTCAATGACCGAGCAGTTTCTGTCTATATAGTGTATGTGTACTGTTTTTTAGGAAAGCTCTGGGAATCCCCCGGGTAGGGCTGAGAAATGTTACTAGGAAGTAGGACTACTGGACTACTTTGTCTAACCTGCTCAACCACTGTGAGCTGACTTTGGATACATGTCAAAAATGATAGTGTCTTTGAAGTCCACTCCACGTGTAGCAGTAAGCTTATACTACATGTTTGAAAGCTGAAAGCAGATAGGGGTTCTCGCATTATTCTTGAAATGTTGCCAATATCAGATTCCAGAATGAACTAGTTACTCTGCTCAAATGACCCGGATGGCCAAAAGAACAACGACAATGATGTCACTGTTGGTGAGACCACTACAGTGCAGTGAAATTAGTCAAATTTATATGCGTGATTGTGTGTTTGTGTGACGATGCAAAGTTGAAGCCAGGAGTTGTTGAAGCATGAAATGAACGGCCTCACTCAAAGAGATTTCATACAAAATTTCAGGATTTAAAGGACCGGTGCCTCTTTCGGCTCTCTTCACAAGAGCAAGGCAAACAGGTTTTATGAGTGATGTAAATGTTGCAGGAATTCTGTTTTGACTCTTCAGATGATAGTTTCACAGAAAAAATAAATTGAAAAAAAGAAAATAATTAGTGTTTTATTTAGGGCATCAAAGAAATTGGCTTAACTGAAAAGTCTGTGTGATTTCTGCTCACATTGTCATTAGAGAGACAATCAGATAGTGACATATTAGTCAAAGATGAGCAGAAAAATACACAGTATTTAAACCTAAATACCAAAAATTAGGTTTTTGTTGCATAAACTCAATTAATTGCAGACTTTAAACACCTAAATGTAGCATGTGATTTTTTTCCCCCTTGCAATCCCTGCACCAGCGACGCCCTTTCATCTGAGCAAGTCTGATCCTGTGCAAAATCCCAGCACAATGGACAGATATGCTGTGTCACAGTGGTGCGTTTGAAAAAGGTCGTGTGGGGAATAGCGGTGGAGATAATAAAGAGGCTTTCAAGCCACAGTAAATTACACATTATTAAATGTATTAAGATAAAAAAAAAACTGTGTTTACATTTCATCTCATACACTCAGTAAACCAAACATTCAAGACAAAAATTTAAAATTCATATTTTCTACTACAGTAAAATGTAGCTGTACTCATTGCAGCTACATTATACCTTGATAAATACCTTCATTAAGGTATTCACCATATGCATTAATAAACTGCAAGTTGCAAAGAGCAAACAAATAGAACAAAAGCATTGCCCCGGCTGTCAGAAGGGCTGAAAACCTTAGCTATAGTATCTTCAAAAGTGCAACCTCATTAAAAAAAAAAAGAATTTCAAAGCTTAGCCTTGATGCCAGTCGAGCTTGAGAGACTGAAATCTGTAACTTTTAGAAAGTAATTTCTGCATTGCATTGCCTAAGACTCTACGATAACTGGCAGGCAACTCCAAGCAACAGGCACATGAATGGGCAACGCTTCTCAACTGTTCAGTCACAAAGGTAGGCCTTTGGATCAGTTTGCGTCGACAGACTGCCTCAAGATCTGCAGAATTATCACCTGTTAGGAACCTCAGCAGCTGTGAATATGTGTGACTTTCACAAATTCCTTTTGATCAATAATTTTTTTCTTCAATGTGACTGAAGAAAAAAGATCACTATGACACATGCTTTAGTCTACTGCATTCTGCTTGTGTTTAGTGAAATAATGACACGAGCACAGCGTCTCAAAATCATGTTCTGTGGTTCACTGCTTGCAAAAAAATCATTCCTATTCATTCTGACAGAGCAACTCTCAAAACACCTCCGTAGCCCACAGCCCTTTAAAGCCTTCAGATTCACCTGCAATTGAATGTCATCTGCCAAGATGATCCTTCAGACGTACATATATAAAAAAAAAAAATCTACGTTCACTAAGACATTTCGCACGGAGTTAGTTTCACTAAGTTCTGGAAGAATATTTAATGAGGAACAGAAAATGTTCTTGACTCCCTCTTTCTGGTGACTGTTTCCTGTAATATTTCCACAAAAAGAGGCAAATTCGCTTATATTCTTCAAAGCATCTACGCTGAGTACTGCTGCATGTTCTGGCAAACTAAATCTATCAGTTGGGTCGACTTCAGCGTTAAAAAAAACGAAAACAAAAACACAGAAACGCACACCTTTCAGTTGCAAATGCTGCTCTGCTTCTAACGTAGCATGACATCACAAGTATCTATCTCTGCAGCATCACTCGCAGGTATTCTGGGAGTATAATAACAAATGTCAAGTGTGTCATGTGTCTCTTCACTTTCTTGCACAGTTGTGACTGCGTTCAGCTCTGAATGTTTGTCAGCAGAGGTGTCTGTCCTGTTGGCTGTTAAACAGAAAGGTAAGACTGGTAAGTCTGTCTTTAATACATTTCTGCAGATACTAAAAACAGGCAGGCTGTTTCCATAGGATGACAGAAACGGGGTAATCTGCACATCAGGTAGAGGCCATAAGAAATAGATCTGAAATGAAGAAACACTTCTATGAGCACTTTTATGACTGTTTGTGTATTTTGAACAACGTGATAATAATGTATGATCTCATTTGATTTTTGTTTTAACTTTCTTATTTGGAATTTCTGAAAACTAAATCTATTTAACTCCATTCACTGCTTATATGATATATATGATTATCCAAAAGTTCCCCAAATGTTTTTATTAGAAATCTTTATTTTTATATTCTGGAAATATTCATAATTTCTATTTAACCCAGATTTTATTTGAAGGTGCAGTACAAGAAGCTATTTTTCTGACTCTTATCATGATTTTATTTTGAGTGTTTCTATATTTTTTGCATGCTTTTATTATTTCCAACAAACATCTTCCTAATCAAAACAGTTATCAACACCTCCGCAGTCACTGTGCATAAACGACAGGAAGCTAGTACAGACAAGAGAGGAGACGCGCTGCAGATATGGACCCAGTACAACGAGCTTCTAGTGAGAGACTGATTGCTCTGATAATTTTGGAGCATTTGCGTTGAGACTGTTGCACGCACATTATATCTAAGACTGCTAACGTGCTTGGTTTTAGTTGTGTGTGTGTGTTTTAAGGTCCTGTAGTTGTTTTTAATGTAAATAAATGTATTATTTTCTTTCTCTTACACTGGGTATTGTACAACAGACCGACAGAAAGGTACTTTATCATTTTCCTTTCACCCTAAATTAAAAAAAAGACATACAGATTTTCCAAATAATAATAAATGTTTTACATTTATGTAAGACTTCCAGATCTCATAACATGAGTCACTCATTAAGGTAGCTGCCATTCATGGTTTTTCATGCATCATAATGTTTACTTGATTAATTATTAATTAAAATTGAAAAACTTTATTGACACACTTTGTGAGACTGGAAACTAAACTAGTCTCCTTTTTGAGGACTGGATTCAAACTGATGTTAAAAGTCAAAGATAAAAGTTACATTCTAATCCAACTTGCTTCATAATCTGGCTCATTAGTATGTATGGCCCCTATTTGCCCATATGTACTCCCAACATCTGGGCATGCTCCTGATGAGACAGTGGATGGTTTCCTGGGGGATCTCCTTCCAGACCTGGATGAGGGTTCCTGGACAGTCTGTGGTGTTATTTGGCAGCAATACATAAAGTCCCTGAGGCTGTGAATTGGATTCAAGTCTTTGAGGAATGTGACGGCCAGTCAATGATATCAATGCCTTCATCATGCAGAACACTTTGGCTGCAGGAGGCCAGGCATTGTCCTGCACCAGGAGGAACCCAGGGCTCATGGCACCAGCATAAGGTCTGACAATGGGCCTGAAGATTTCATCCCTGTACCTAACAGCTGTCAGGTTACTGTTGGCGAGCACGTAGAGACCCTCCGAGGATCTGCCTCCATAGATCACCACTGCCCTACTGCCAAACCGGTCATGCTGGATGGTACTGCAGGCAGCATATCAGTCACCATGATGTCTCCAGACTCTTTCACATCTGTCACATGTGCTCAGAGTGAACCTGCTCTCATCTGTGAAGGGAACAGAATGCCAATGGTGGGCCTGCCAGCTCTGATGTTGTCTGGCGAATGGCAATCTAGATGCACGGTGCTGGTCTGTGAGCACAGGTACCACCCTCGTGCCACACTCATAGAGCTCGACTATGACAGTCTGGTCAGAAATATACATGAATTCCTGTCTGGAGGTCATTTTGTAGGCCTTTGGAAGTGCTCCTCATGTTCCTCCATACACATAGGACCAAATGTCAGTCCCACTGTTGGCTTGATGCCCTAGAATGGCCCCATCCCATCTCCTGGTATCTCCTCCACACTCACAAGATTGTGTTGGGAGGCACAGCACACATTCTTGCAACAGCAAATATGGATGTGCCATGCTGGAAGAGCTAGACTTAGCTGTGCAACCTGAATGAGCTGCTTTACACTGCCAAGAAATTCGAAACTGGGGGGGGAGTAACAGAGAAAGCTGACTCTGTGTTACACTGTGATCAAATTTCCCTTATTCTTTTTCTGAGAGGTGCATTTCTTTTGCCAATAGGTATATTTGTTGTGGTCCTCTGCTACTTCTTTTACCAGCGTAGGTGTATATCCACTACTCCAACTGCACCTCGTGGATTACTGTGCATCACATTACTAGGTGAAGTAGAAACTTGCACTACTGTACGCTATTAAGCATTACACCGAATCTACCAATCACTGAACCCGCCTTTAATCTCTTTCATTTTGTCTCTCTCTTTAGCCTGTCTCTTTTCTCCTTACTGCCTGTCCTTCTGCATTTATTTCTTCACCCACCATTTCACCATTGAGTTCTTCTCTTACTCATTACAGTGATGTGAGATTAATTTAAGTACACGGACTTGGCGCTAAACTAGTCTATCTCTGGGTTTTTCGGCCCTTCCAGGATGTCCATGCAATCTCCTCTGAAAGGAAAGGGGCTATTAAGCAGCGTATCACAAAAGGATGGAGGGAATCAAACCGAGGGCAATTGAACACAGGTAGACAAACAAATTCACACAGTGACACCGAGAAGAAATTGAGGTGTGCGTGTGTGTTCGTGTGTGTGTGCGTGTTTGTAGGTCTATGCTGCTTTCTTAGTTCTATTGTCAAGTATTTAACAAATATCCTGAACGTACTGTTGCAGCATCTGTGAATACAGCAAACATATGTTGGTGTTTCAGCCTCAAAAGAAAACTGAACACATGTAGGTTACATCTCTGTATAAAGTCTCAAAGAAAGGCTGTTTAGATGTCAAGATGTTTTTGAAAGCATGCACAGTATCCAAAAGACGGAGCATAATTACAAGAATGTGGTAAATACAAGACAGCGAAGTCACTGAAAATGTTCACTACCGCTTCCACTTTACATGCACCAAATGCATTCAATCCAACAATCGCCTAATACCACATGCTCCCTCTATCTCAAATGATCCATCAAAAAGCAACAAATGAGTCTTTCTTGTGCAAAGGAAGAATAAGGAGATCCCATGCATCGGCATTACTTTGAGTGGGATTGTTAGAATATTCAACATTAGCACCACTTTACCAACAGAGCAGCTGAAAGTGCAGAAGAGAGCACAGTTCAGTGTGTTCTAACAAAATACAGAAGAGGCTGTTTTGTACAGGTTATACATTACCTTGCTTGATTTATTCATGAAATACTGTTTTTTCAAATAGTTTTTAAATGAGACTTCTGGCCCAGTGATGTCTATGTATGCAGCATATTGATCATAAAGATATTTATTGAATTAGTTTGTCAAGATTGTCCAGGTTGTTCAGTCCCCCGATGAATAATGCACAGCTCACAAACTTGTAACATTCCATTTCTGGCCGCCCAAGCCTTTAATGCATCATACTCCCTTCTTTTTCTTCTCATTCCCCAGCTGTATCTCCTCAAGTGCCTGAAAAATGCACAAATGGAAAGTTGTCTGAAACCTCTTAGCTCAGGTTTCATTTCCAAGGCAGGCATCTCACCAGGCATGGTTTGACAGACCCGTAACAATCACAGCCACGAAACATATGAAATGGGAAGCTAGCTGAGATACAAAGCCCGATCCATTTGAGACAAACAGTGAATGTAAACCAAAGGCTTTCTGCCAGACCTCTCACAAGGGTCTCATCTGTTATTGGGCTTAATAAATTCTATTTAATGGAAAAATGAAAAAAGAAGCCCCTACTTTGCTATTTAAGGAGGTCATAATACAAAGGAGTATGAATTCTACTGTATGATGTTCAATGGAATCTTTTTTTTTTTTTTTAAGTAAAGAAATAATGAATCTATTTAAATTCACAAAAGGATGTCTGCACACAGTGTTTGTTAGCTCACATACATGCACAACATTGTACTCTAAAAGACAGAAAAAACAGCAATGACCAAAAAAAAGCACAAGTGGTGCCTCAGTAAACAGGAAAACTGTCCAATAAACACAATACTGAACTAAACTTTATGTAGTTTTGAAAATCAAGTCAGCAGATTTAAGTTGTGATGAATGCCGGGCAGTGAAATGACATTTATTATTTGAATGAGGTTGTGAATGAGATTATGGAGAAACAAGTGGCATCAAATCGACTAGAAAGATCGTGCACAAAGTACAGATTCCATTCATCCAAGAAATAGATTAACATAAAAAAATACATATAAAAAGATTACAAAACGCATCCCTGATTAGCCAGAAGTACTTATTTCCTATTTACTATATGCATCAATCTTTTATCTTAAAAAGTGCAATACGTATAAAAGGTACATGTGCTTCCCACAGGCTTCAACAGATTGGGATTTCTCTGCATTAGAAATACAGTGAAAACCTCTGATTTATTTGGTCAATGTCTGCCTCATCCACTCTCACTGTACAATGCATAAGGACTACCTAAGGCATGAGAGGGAATTGATCTCCTGTCAGACTGTGAGTCAGGCTCTCTCCTCTCAGATCACCACTTTTCTGCTGTGATTTCTTCAACCGGGGAGATCAGCTGACATTGGTGAAGAGTTTAAATGGGTTCAAATATGTTAATTATTAATGAGAAAATTACCCCACCAAAGTCCATGTGGGGTTTTGTGTTTGTCTGCTCACCTTTTTTTTTTTTTTTTGCCAGCCTCCTTTTTCTGTGTATCAC
>VUQR01036772.1:99574-111588 GCA_015108515.1 Hemichromis elongatus
AAGCCATTATATTATATTATATTATTATATTTTTTAAGAGAAGAGCTCATAATAAATGGTTGTCATTCAAAACAACAATTAAAGTTATTTTGCAATCCCACAGATTACAAATGTCTGTATAAAATTATGCACCATGATAAATATTTCACTTGTTGCTTATAATCTTTAACCCTCTTAAAGCAGTAGATAAAAAGTTTGTTGAAGTTTTTAAAAATAAAAGAGAAAACACAACAGCGGCTGGGGAACATAAATGTTTGCACAAATGGACGACTTGAATAAGGATTTATGCACACATCATGTCCATTCTCTCAACTTCCTTCTGAGTTACGGGCAATTTTTATTTGTGACTTTAGGAAAGTAAGAGCTCTCAAGAAGCACTTAAAGGCAATGTAACAGCGAAAATGAAAATATAGTGACATAAAACGGAGGGTAAAGGATCGCCACTAGACGGTGATCATCATTAGGGCTAAACCATCATCCAAATTTATAGCCAGGAACGAGGCAAATTATGCTTTTACAATAGAGAGTTTGATCAAGCCTAACAATTATGAGGTGAGCTACCCACTGCATCGTTTGTTATAGGTCAATGGAAAAAAGAGGAGGAGGAAAACAATCCAGGGCTGGTAATGCACTACAAAACCATTTGGCTGAAAGTCATTCACTGCACTGATCATTTAGGATGGATTTTTATAAAACAAGAAATTAGCTGACCCACAGCTGCATGCGTAGCTTTGTTTGTTCAGTGGTTTCCTTCCTTCCGTCCTTCCTGTTGTCTGTATTTTAAAACAAGAGGGACTTATGTATAGGAAAGTTACTTCTATAAAATCACTGAAATCAGATGCAGATCTTGGATCTATTTAATTACACTGAATTGTGAGCACATTCAGAGTTTGGTTGATAGTGACTAACACTTCCATGTCTATTAACCCTTTTATTTCTCTTCAGCATGACATTTGAACCACATTGGGGTTAAATGTGTTAAATTCTGATTTCCAGTTTAGGTATCCTCAATTTTCACACAATCGTTTATTTTTGATGGTTATAAACTTTATCCTAGCCATTACACAGTTAAATCGTGGGTACTATAAATCAGCACTGACCTAAAAATCCCCCCAGTTTCTTGAATATTTCACTGTAAAATGTGTTAATGACAATAATAGTGGTGTAGTGGTTTCAATTCAGGATTTTAAAAAATAATAATTTTAAGACTAGTTTGCAAAATGATAGAAGTGGGAGGATACGATAGGGAGCTGGAAGCATTAATATCACAGAATAGTGATGTGAAACTACATCATTGGCAGAAACACAAATAATGAAATCACAATGTGTTTTGCTTTCTGATTGTAGGACATCAAGTCATGATGTTACTTTTTAAGAATATAGAAATAAAGCCTTTGCTTGAATAATTTCTCCATTTGTTTTTTTTAGTTCTCTAATTATGTGCCAGATAGCAGCACAGCTACACAGCTTCATCGCTCCTTTGCATTAACCCTACATTTATACCTGTCACTCTGTTACACCCATTTTTGAACCGATATGAATGGACTAAACATTTTAAAGGGGGGGGGTTAGGAGTCCCTCTTCTTGAGTTTCCCTTCGAACCCGTAAGTTGGCTCCTGGGTTGAGTTAGAGAACAACCGCAGGCTGTATGTGCGTTCAGGAAGCTGGAGAGAGGGCAGTGTCGCTCACCTTTCACTGCCATACTGTAACACAGGCGTTTGACATGAGACAGCCCCCTAGGTGTCTCACTTTCTCAGTGTTTGTATGGACTGGAGCGCAGCGCCGGCTGCCCGCCTGCCTGCTGCTCGTCTGGCTGACTGGCTGCGTTGACGTCAGCGCCGTGTTGATTTGCTAAGGCGAGAGAAGAAAGGAGTTAGTGCGTGTTGAGAGAGCGGGTACTGCGAACTGCCTTACTATGCTGTAGCCCCAATCCCCCTGCACTATCCGGAATCAAAACGTGCAACTTAGGTGAGTACCAACCCGGGCTAAATGCAGCTGCAGTTTCCCGGCGACAAGTGCCAGACCCGCTACTCCGCATGTGTCTACCACTGTTTTCTTCGCGTACTTTCATTCACCATATGGATGTTTTGATGTGTTTATAGCGCTGAGGATCGGCTTTTTTATGCGTGTCCCCGTTCAACCTCACGCTGAAGTTGACTGCAAACGCGACTTTGGCATGCGAGTTGGACTTGCGCACCGGAGTTCTGGATGAAAACAAGTGTTTACCTGATTGGGCTGCAAGGTGTTGAAGTTTGCATTAACGCACTGTGGCTCAGTGTAGAGATGTTAAGGTTGACGTAACCCCCCCCTTCTTCTCGGGCTCGTTAGTATTCTGGAGATCGCAGTCAGAGGACGTGAGGTCTGGCTGTTTCACCGGGAGCCAGACAACATATGACGCCTCGCTGCGTGTGACTTTGAAATCGCGTTAGCTTGTTTTGGTGGAAATTTTGCCCATTTTTTTTTTATTATTTTATTTTAAGACGGCGACACTCATGCTTGTCCTTGTGTCTCCAGACTCACCAGCGTGGCTTATTTAGCCGTGATGACATCATGATGGGGGACTGGAGACACTGGTTTGTACACACGAAACAACCCTAAATCCAGTCACTGTACAGGCGCACTGCCGCTGATTGACAGCCAGCTAAATGTTTGATTGGTTACCAATAATCGGCTCGCCGTAGCACGCGCAGCACACTGTGAGGTGGGGGAACTGGTAACAGATGCGATGGCAAATTGATTTGTTATCGAGTGTGTCTGATCTCTCTCTTCCCCTTTCACTCTTTTTCCCTCTTTATCCCTTAGGCAGCTTTCCGGAGACCAAACCCCCCTTCTTTCCCCTTCACAGTTACAAGGTAGCGCTAGTGTTCATCCTGCCTCAAAGTCCACCTGTGCGTTGATCAAATGAGAGCTGGCTCAAATCAGAGACCCTTACTGCCGTCTGTCTCGCGTGTACTTTTTTTTAGCAGGCACCGGTGTCAGAACCCCCCCCCCGCGTACCATTTTGATCTCTCCGCGTTTGTGTCTGTCAGTGTGGCTCATGGTCTGGAATATTGAACGCTGTTTATTCTTGTTGTGGCTGGCTCGTCAAGGCGCGCTATGGCAGACAACTCGTGATCAGATTGATTATGCTGCCTCTCCGTGAAGTCGGCGTGATGTGGTTATTGTCAGTGGTCCATATCGTTCTCCGGGGAGGAAATCTCTCCAGGCTTAATGTACTTAATGTAATGTGATGTTTTGCGTAACGCATATTGTTGTGTATAATTTGTCTGGTGCGTCTAGCTAAAATTAACGCCGTCTAGACGCACGCAGCCTTATTTTTATTAATAGAAAACAGACAAAGTCCCCAGACAGCAACTTTACATCCCCGTGAAGCCACAGTTTAGTTGATAACCCACAGAGCGCAACAAGCATTGATCATTTACGGGGCCATAAATCGGCGCTATTGGCATACCTGCAATAAAGATAATGTCGGGTTTTAGGCATGATCTCTGTTTACTGAGAGGCTAATTTCAGTTAGAGGAGAACCTGTGGTTTTATCATTACCTACATTCTACATCGATTTTTGTCAAGGTACGGAAAAGACAAACCGCCCAGTGCCCCAAAAGCCGGGAGAATTATTTTCAGTGAATCTTAGCACTAACAATAGGCGCAGCATCGTTTACCTCCTGAATATTCAGATTCACTGTGTTTAGCTGATCTTATTTATATATTATAGAAGGTTTAGCAAGAAAAAGAAACCTAATTATTTTTTAAAGGTTTATTTTTCCTTTTCAGATTATGTTTCTTCTTTGGTCCTTTTTCTCTCTCTCTGCCTCTCTTTTTTACAGGTGTGAAGGGAGGGAACGAGCTGGCCAAGTTGTCTTTTTTATTCCCTGATTCATAATCTTTGAAAATGAATTTGAAGATTATTAATAATAACAATAATAATATTACAAATTTAGACAGTGTGGCACTTCTCAACAGACTTCATCTGACAAATATTGTCATTTGTCATAAGCCTGACTTATTCACTCTTCCGAGAACCTAAAAATTGGCCCTCAGTGAGCTTTTGTAGGTCAAAGGCGACACTAATCTGGTGACCATTCCTGCTTCAGTTAGAGTAGGTGCAGTGGCAAATAACTGTTTAGTTAATAGGAGCAATGAAGAAGCAGCATAGTTCAATGTTAAACTGAAAGTAGTGGTGAATCTGTGTATTCAATCTTAGCCAGCTTTAATTATTTTTTTTTTGGTGCAGGTCAAAGTATACGGTTGTGGGAACGTGTTGCGTTGTTAACTTCAGTAATCAGGTTAACAGGAGTAGGAGGAGGACAAATTTGCGATTTTCAAAATTAGCGACTGAGAGCTGTGTTTAGTACAGCAGTGTTGTGTGCTTTTGCCTCATCCTGCTTTCCTTTCCACCCATTTCTGGCCGCTGCTCTCTGCTCCCGTCTGTGATGAGAATACTGAGTAAGATGCTATTTAATTTCAGAAAGGCTGCTGATGGTCTTTGTGAACCGAGCTGCAGTGAAAACCCACAATTCACACTTGTTTAACTGGTGTACATACCGATTAGATAACTAAACGAAGACATCTTTTTAACGTAACATATGTTGGACTGATTGGTATGCCGGTTGAGCATGTTGGATGGCTCACAAATTGTTTCCCTTCAGAAATCTACAGTCAATACTCTCTGCTGAATTTAAGAACAATGCCACTGAGCCGAGTGTTTACCACCCTGGCAGGATATTTGCAATTGCCTCACACTTGCCATTTAGAGAGAGAAAGTGATGGTATGTTTTAAATAAGTGTAACAAATTCATCACATTTATTTGCAGCGTGATTAAATGAAAGGCATAAACTGTAATTTTTTTTCAAAAGAGAATGTCCTTTCATTCATTCAGTTTCCGAGTGGAAGAAAAGGCTACTGAGCATGTTGGATTTAAATGTGTAAAGACTAATATCTTTTAAATTCACGATAGTTTCTTTCTTTTATTTTTATCAGACTCTGCCAGAGCTGAATTTTTTCTCTTCCCTCTTATCTTCCATACAGGTTTCATCTTGTTTACAAAGATAGCTAAAAACATTGTTGATCGGGGAAGGCGAGCCTCATGAGTCGGCCTCGTGGTTTGCATCGACATCATGGATTTAACTAAAATGGGTATGATCCAGCTTCAGAACCCCAACCACCCCAACTCCCTGCTGCAGAAGGCCAACCAGATGCGTCTGGCTGGAACTCTGTGCGACGTGGTCATCATGGTAGACAGCCAGGAGTTTCACGCTCATAGGACTGTGCTAGCCTGCACCAGCAAAATGTTTGAAATCCTCTTTCACCGCAGCAGCCAGCATTATACCCTGGACTTTCTATCACCAAAGACTTTTCAGCAGATTTTGGAGTATGCTTACACTGCCACGCTCCAGGCCAAGGTGGAGGATTTGGATGACCTTCTGTATGCAGCCGAGATACTTGAGATTGAGTACTTAGAAGAGCAATGCCTGAAGATCCTGGAAACCATCCAGTCCTCAGATGAAAATGATGCAGAGGTCAACGCTAACGATGGGAGCACAGAGGAGGACGATGAGCGCAAAGGTCACAATGGAGCCAAAAACTCAAAAAAGCATTCCATGGGGAGCCCCTATCTGTCAGGTACACAGCAAGTCTCTAACATGGCCGGGGTCGTCGACCAGAGTCCCTCCGTCTCCACGTCCTTTGGCGTCTCCACCCTGAGTCCCACCAAAGCTGCTGTGGACAGTCTGATGAGCATCGGCCAGTCTCTGCTCCAGCAGGGCTTTGGTGGTGAACAGCTTGTTCACGGCAACTCCAACCAACTGATGACTGAGATCAAGACAGAGATGATGCAAGTGGATATGGGCGGCAATGGCCACGAAAGCCCACAGAACATGGAGTCCAGTGCCTCCAGCAATGGAGAACGAAGTGGGGAGGACAGGAACAGAGATGGTCCCGGAACGCCAACCAGGAGCAGCGTGATCACCAGTGCCCGTGAGCTGCATTACGTCCGTGATGAAGGCATGGGCGACTCTCAAGCTGAAGTCAGTCAGATGGGCGTTGAAGCAATGGCTGGAATGACTGAGAAACATCTGGCCTCACTCTACTCCTTACCTGTCAATCATAAATCAGATGCCATGATGTCCATGCCAGTATCCATGGCATCAGCTCTGCCCATGTCCCCAGCCCTGGCTATGTCTATGGACTTCAGTGCCTATGGGGGACTCCTGCCTCAGAGTTTCATCCAGAGAGAATTCTTCAGCAAGCTTGGGGAGCTGGCAGTGGGCATGAAACCAGATGGCAGGAACCAGCATGAACGTTGCAATGTTTGTGGTGCAGAGCTACCAGATAATGAAGCTGTGGAGCAGCACAGGTAGGACAACTTGTCTTCTGATTATAGTAGCTTAAAAAAAATATATATATATTGGGGTTTTTTTCTTGAAATGTGTGCCCCTCCCCCTTTTTTAGCACTTCATCTACCCTATATTTCTCTGAAATTTTGAATGTTTAATTATAGATCCTTTATGTGCATCAGAATGTGAAAGTTTGAAGTCGCTTGGCTTCATCTTACTAATTAAACACCTCATTAATGATTCACATAGTAACATAATTCCCATTGTTAATAATTTAAAGTGGACACCTTTTTGCTTTTAAATGACCAGAACTAGCAAAAGGTAACATCCTTTTATAATCCCAGAAACCTGAGTTTTGTGTGGCTGACAGCTCAAACTCAGAGATTTGCTCCTTCAGTAACTACCAGGCCTGTCCAGGTGACCGCCGAAGGAGTGCTGTCTTAACATTGTCCAAGACCATTAGTCACACCTTACAAGATGTGGGCGGCAGCTATCACACACACTTACCAAAGTGGAACCCCCTCATCCTGGAACCAATTCCCCTCCCCTTTCCCATAACTGCACAAGGGGGGCCTTTATTAGCTTGATAATTGGAGTAGACGGTCAGCCCAGGAAATGAGTGCTGAACGTGGGCCTTGAGACTAGGAGGTAGCTGTTGGACAGGAGAGTGACAGTAACACGGAGTATTTCAGTCAGTTTGTAAAATTAAATGTTTATGCCCCAAAACCTCACATAAATTACTGAAACTTTTTAAAAACTCAAAATCTTTATTTTCTGACATAATAACCTGCTCAATTTGATATATTTTCACTATATTTCTGTCATATTTGGCTTGAACCCAGTTGAGTACAAGCAAACTGAATATTAATCTTTCACGACCTCTCTTTTGTGCGGTCGTAACGTTTAAGAAATTTTACCTTGAGGGCCACCTTCTCACCCTGCAGTGTTTGCTTGAATCAATGCAAAGGAATGCACAGTGGTTAAAGTTCACCGGAGGATTTGAACCTTACCACCCGTCCCATCAGTCTTGAGCTGGTATCTTGGCATACATGGCTAAGCACTGAAGTGATTCAGACCAGACTTTCAAGTAAAAAAAAATAAATAAATAACCGAATAGGTTTAAATCCATGAAAGACATACGGGAAGTCACAGTGTATATGTTTGTGTGGCCTTCACGATTAGAGCAAATTTTTCATTAAGTTAAAGGGGATTTTTTCATTGAGTCATATTACACGTGTCCAAATATAACAGACAGAAAAAGAAGTTGATTTTGCGCATATGATCCTAAGCAGGCTTTCACAGCCACTATAAAAAAAAAAAAAAGAAGCACAATAGCTTCCGCTTGATATGCATAAATGTAGCCGAACTGCGTTAACGGACAGGCTACGCTCGTCTCTGTCTTGAGAAAAAGTGTGGCGTGTGAAATGGTTGCCTGTGTTTCAAGAGGAATTTCATCAATTCGCTCAAGCTGGGAAATCTTGTATCAAAGGAGATTTCCAAACCGTTTCATGCATTGATCTCGCCGCCTCACCCCATAGCATACTAATGGGTTAATTTACACTGGTTGATACACCGACACGACACTGTTTAATATTGTATGTGCTGTCCTGGCAGCCTCCTGAAGTGTAGAAATCAAACATTGCATCATCCGCTGTCTGCTCTGCCATTTTGACATGAAAGGTCTGAGATGCTTGAAAATTCAGACGCTTCTCGTGTCCTCACAAACTCTACTGTGGGTCATTTTCTATCAAATCAAGTCTCCGCTTTTTAAAAAAAAAAGTGTTTATTTATTACTTTTCTTATGGCTATCCAGTCACCCTTCTTAATCTTCCGATGGGTATGCAAGATGTTTTATTTCAGACAAGTGGAGTCGTGTTTCCTCTGACTAATTACGCATCATTCCCCCGGAGCAACTATGTCACGGTCGGCGCTGCCTCTGCAACAAATGCATAAAAAAAAAGTTGGCAAAGTTCACTTAGGTGCGGGCAGGTCAAGTCAAACACGAGTTTAATTGTTTCCAGATGTGGCACAGGTTAGCGGCGTGTCGTGTCAATGGTGGGCTTCTATGTTTAAATGAATGCACTGAAAAGTACCCACTTCCTGTATAAATCTAGTTTCTGCAACCTTTCATAAAAACACTGAATTCATTATGTATTTGCAAAAAAAAAAAAAAGTGGAGTGTAAGGAGTTGCTTATTGAGTGTGGAAACATTTGCTTCTTTTTAAGCAGCAGAGATGCCACCTTGATATTAGGTTAATGAACGCCTTATAATGCACATCAGTTTAGCAGAAATTATTACAACTGGAGGGAAAAAGCTTAGAATAAAAGTTTTGTTTTTGCCTGCTTTTTCTGATATGATAGCTGATCAATTAACTTTACACTGATTCCTTTAATGATTGACTATCTTAGGATAACTATGGATATTTGAGAATTTTGCCTTCTTTGAAGTAAATTATAGGTGGTTGTGTTATCTGTATTTTACCTTGGGTATTGTAATTGCTTCAATGTTGAAAGTTTAACCTGTCATTCAAACAAAAATGAGCTTAACGAAAGGTTTACTCTTACTTATAAGTTCCTGAGTTTCCTTCTATTTAATCTGAGTCTATCTGACCATGGCAACTTTTCCCCTCCACCTCCCCTACAGCAGGCCACCAGCTCACGTCCCCACTGACAAGACCTAGATTTATTTCTTAAAGGAAGCCCAACGGTGTGCATTGTTGGGGCTTTAGGCAGACAGGATTACAGCAATATTTTAGTAACCCTTGCACTGAGAAAATAATCAACACAGGAAGGGCCTGAGTGATTATTTAGAAAATAAATGCATGATGCAGGGGGCTAATTCTGCAGAGGCAGAGGAAAGGGGGGGGGGCTCCTCTGCTTGGTATTCCAAACACAGCATCCAATTCACGGGAACTAGCCTTGGGTTTATCTCTTTCACTTAATCGTCCATTCTCATGCAAATGATTGACCCTCGCTGTAATGTACATCACATAAGTGAAAAAAAGAGCTCGTTTGAAAGGAGCTTTTCCAGCATATAGCCGTTAAACATTACTGATAACTATCAATGCTATAACAGTGTCTTTTCATAGTACAGCCTGGGTTTATTTTTGGAGGGGCACAGGGGCGATGAATGAACGGGATAAGTCAATGAATTCCTGTTTGTCTTCTCTGTTTTCACTCCTGTTATTTTTATTATCGATGGCAGTGTTTGGGGCAGAGGCTGGCAGTGGTGAAAATAATCACCCCCGCATTAACCTCCGCACGCGCACACACTTGTGTTCATTACTTTTCACATACACTCCCCTCAGCGGTAGCAGGCAGCGCTCACTCTTCCATTTCCTCCTCTTTTGTGGCAAAGGGGACGGAGGGCGCTCTAATACCCCAGGCCGCAGGTGTTTAAACAGCAGGCCCAAGGCCCTTATCTGTGCATATCAGAGTGGGACAGATAACCCTTGGCGCTCCTTCTTAGTAAACCAAGAGCAGATTGAGTTCAGATAGCAGTCCATAGCATTTGTTGCAGGTGATAACAATGTATGCACATACACACACGTATGTAACCTGCACACTGAGGGGAAGCTCTTGGAAGGTATAGATGTTGTTTCCTTACACAATGACATTCGGTTGCTTTGGTCACTAGCAACAATTAACCACCACCCCCGCCCCCAAGTAAGCTCCAATAAGCATAAAGGATGCCTGCAAGCTAGTCGATGGGACTCAATGGTACCAAATGTCAAAAAATAAATACTTACACCTGTTTCATGAAGACAAGAACACACTAATACAGTATATCTATTTTCTTCAATAAAATAAAATGTACTTCCTTTGATATATTTTTTTCCCCACTCCACACAGCTAAGCCAATTTTTCCAGTTGTAACTCAATTGTACTGTCCAGGTTAGGATTTACAAGAATCTGCGTGATGGCATCCAGTGACGGCAACCATTGACAAAAATATAAATAGAACAGAACGCAGATGTGGAGATGCACCAAAATAAACCACAAAAACCTACGGCTTTATACGAAGCAGCCATTTCCCAGCATCAGTCACTAACTACCATTAAGCGGCTGATGCTGGGACTTTATATCGCCGAATGTTTGATGTTTGAAGCAAAATGGCAAAAGCCAAAGTTCCTTATGGTGTAGTCATGTTGTTCTGCTTATATAAAGTTATTTTTACACATAAAAAAAAATTATTTACTTAGTAACTATTTTCTCAGTACTGAAAATTCGGTCTTTTTAGCTATTGGGATCTTTGTGATGTCAAACTGACAATTCAGAAGCATGGAATGACATTCTCGGTGGTATAATCATTGATCCGGTCATATTTTTGACTGATTCACTCATGGTAATTGATAGCGTCTGTCATAAAATTGCAATGTTTTGGACAGTTGTAAAAATCAAGCTAGCAAAGTCAAAAATCTCAGACCAGTTCGGCACTGCGCCCATTTTTTGACCACAGTAGCTGCAGCTTGATGTGGTAGCTAACGGCCCCGGGCCATGTCATGTTAACTCTCACGGTTGGGAATATTAATATTATCTCAAAGGGGCCTTAGCTCTTATTTCAATTAGCAGCTAAATTGAAGACCCAACAATACTGAGCAGTTTTAATCTTTTGACACACGATAAAACCACAAGGTTCTGATGCCGTAAGAAATCTGTCTGTGCCGATCAGAGTGCATAACCTTATAAACAATGTGTGTGTATGAAAAATCAGAGTGTTGCTGTTGTTTGAGAGGTGACACCCTGTATAGTTTGTGCAAAATCCCCAGACAGTGGTCCAGAGTGTTTGTTGACCTCAAAATAAGAGCCCATCCGTATCCTACGCATCTTAAGTGTTAAAAAAATGGCGAAAAAAACGACATGTGCTAACAATAAAGGATAAATATCTGTGCTTTGAAGTAGGTAGTCAGATATTTGCTTCATTGTCACAGTCTTACTCACTGAATACAGTATGTCGCCTTTGATCTTAAATAAGAATGACTAAGAGAGCAGCAGACTTTTGATTCTAACCTGTAAAACTGTGCGAGCATTTTCCTGCTTCCTGAAAGTAGCCGGGCAACAAAGCATCCATTACATGGCAGTGGATTACCCTCTATTTGAAATCACTCAGTGAGTTAAGTCTCCCCTGCTTGCACTCAGAGGTACAGTACATGTTGGTGTAATAATCCAATAGCACAAAAAGCCTCACTCAACGAAAAACACCTCTCCAAGAAACACCTAAGCCACAGACAACAGCAGAGGGCTTATTCAAGTCTGGCTGCCACATCATTTCCCTTTTATCCTCGCACAGGTGCTTTCTTTATTTGCCCCTATTGGAGGTGCGGTGTTTGTTTGTGCCCCTAAGGAACTGCTGCTTTGACCAGGCCCGTGGTGATAGCCAGAGCCGAGGCAGCTGCTGGCTGAGTCCCAATTATAGACAGGCTTTAAAAGGCTGTGGTTGAACCGTAAAGATTTACACCGCCATCGCTGTGATCTCAGATCTGGGCTCTGTCCTCACTGTCAGGATAGGGAGATGTATCGATTAAAGACTTAACTCAGGGGGCTACATCTTGTGGAATATACTACACGCACACAAGCGTGCAGATCAAGCGTCTTATTGTCGTGCACTGTGATGTCACCAGGTAGCAAAGGAAATCTGTCTTTTTAGAGAGGTGGGGGGGGGGGGGGGGTATATTCCG
>VUQR01036772.1:114944-129321 GCA_015108515.1 Hemichromis elongatus
GGGGGGGGGGCGATTCCATTTCCTGGACTGATCGCTGAAGCGGATTGCTCTGACATGTCATGACTCAAACAGCATCATTTCTGCCACTCCTGTCTCTGTGCTGACCTTACAAATGATGCTGTAGGCTCCCGCCATATGCCATTAAGCATGCTGTAAAACAGGATGGGGTTTTATCCCCCTTCAAACGTGCAACAGCGTGCGCGCACCCCCCCGCAGCTTTCACTCTCTGTTCTCACCTCTCTGAAAACAAAAAGGAGATTACAGGAGTGTTTTTCTCTCTCATAGTTTTGTCCATATACTTTTTTCCCCCTCCTCTTCCATTCCCAGCTTGTGTTTTATTGCCTCCTGTGAGTGTTGGTCTGAGGCAAGAAGCTGAAGCTTCCCTAACAGGTGTTTGGGTGCTTATCACACACGTCTGTGCCCTTATCTCTAGCCCTCAGCTTCCTGCATCCTCTCTCTTGCATGCCTCAGAGTGGGGATATATTTCACTTAGCCTCTGACCCAAAACCTTCCTCTCTATCTCTTTGGGTCTCTCTTCCTCCTTCGCTCGCTTGCTCTTGCTAACACTCTCTCTCTGTCTCTCACACACTCACACACACACGCGCGCACAGGGAAGGGTTTACTAGCTGATAGACGAAACGAGACTGTGAAGACATTTCATCATTTTAACGCAACTTGACTTTCTTTGATCATTTCGTTTTCTTCGTATTAATCGTAGCCCGCAGTACGCTCCAAAAATGAAAGATTCTTGGGAATAAGTCAAAGCGCGGCAACAATTACTTTAGTTATCAGCATCTCTTCTTGTTTATTTTCTGTAATAATTGATCAGTGGTGTAGGATGTGAGAAGTCAAAAAATGGTGAAGGATTCCAGCTTTTAGCCCAGGTGATGTTCTTTAAAAAAGTTTTTCCAGTTGCATATTTTGTTAATTACATACAAAAAAAATTGTGTTGCCGTACCAAAATCAAATGTTATCCTCCAACAGACACAGGCTGTTATAGAGAGGGTGAAAACACACTTGAATTACAGCGTAAATGTTTTAGTGGCTTTGGCACAGGGGCAGCTTTGATGTTGTTCAGACCCGTGAGTTTGATGAAGCATTTTGTCAGAGTGATTGGTCTCAGGCTTTAGCCCTGCCTCCACATTCCCTCCATCCTTCCCTACTTCCAAGCCCCACACAGGGACAAAGGCTAAAGTGTCTGTGGGATGGGGTTGTGATGCTGGTTTGGAGGGGGTTGACCCCATCCAAGGACCTGACAGGGGCCCTTCTTTTTTTTTTTCTCTCTCCATAATCCCCATTCTGAGTGGGTACAGAGGGGAGAGAACCCACACTCTAACACCCATGAGAGACTCTATTGTGAGCAGCAGGCTCTGTTACAGTAGGACGGATGCAGGGGTCTAAGGCCCAGATAAACGCTGGGGTCAGCCAGGCCCCCGTTATTTACAGTAGGCCCTTTCATTGGCCGCCTGAAACAGGAGCCCGTGGTGGAGGTGGCGGCGGGGCTTCAGGGGACGAGCACTGTTTGTGCTCAGCCAGGCCTCCACTATAGGTCAAAGAGCACCGGGGGGGTGGGGCCACAGGGGTTACAGACCTGACTTTTGTCTGTGTGTTGGGGGAGTTGCTGCTTCATCGAGGAGAAGAAAAGGTGTTGGGGGTGGGAAGGGTTGTGTTCGTCCAAAAAAGGCAGCAGAGATGACTTCCAAGAACACTTTTGTATAATGCGACATAACTACATATATAGATCTAAAGGAAAAAAGAGTAAAACTCTGTGTCAAAGGTATGTCTGTAATGTGTGTATATTTCTTTTTCATACATTACATTTCTTATACAACAAAGTCCAGCTGTGTAGCGGTGGACCGTACATGAGGCTTAATAACTCTAAGATCAAGGAATTATTTTATTTATTTAACATTATTTCAAGATGATTAAAAATTTTAACTTTGTTTATGCTTTTGCACAACAATATGTATGTTAGTATTTAAACAGTTGCTGTATGATGAGGTTATATGTCACAACAATTAATTTTGCACCACAACTGACAGTTTCAGAGTCTTCATCATTTTAAATTGCAGTTTGGTTCAAAATTATTTTATGTCTTCTGGGCTGAAGACATTTCTGTTTCTACTTTATTTGAGGCAAATAATAATTCATCAATTCTTTCAAAAACTAATCAAATAATATGTTTTTAAGTTACTCTGATTATTAAAAACATGTTTATTTTTGCCCATTTTCTTTATATTTCTGGACAATAATAGCACTTTGCTGGAAAACTCATTTTATTTATTTATTTTTTACATTTATTGATATGCTTAAGCTTATGTTAAGCTGAAATTCTGCAGAACTGCCCCCAAAAAAGAGGAATTGCAGAGGTATAAAAGCACAATATTATAAAAAAGAAAATAAATTTTGAATTGTTTTTGCCAGGTAAAAAAAAAACCCTGAAAATTGAGCACTGTCACAAATAACTGCATGCCTATTTCAGTTGACTCGGTGACCTACATAAGCCCAGCTAAAAACACGTCCTGCCATAGAAGGTACAGAAACATAGCCTTTAAAAGAAAACAAAGCTGTTAGCTGCTTGCTGTAACCTGATGCTTCAGATTTAGTTAGGTCATCTTCATTGTCCCATGACATTCAATGCTCTGTAATAATCCCTTTTTTGTGACAAATCCAAAGTCCAAATGGTCAAAGCGAGTCTCTTCTACACTTAAAATAGTTGCTGTCAAGTGCGTTTATTAACCTTAATCTGACCAACCTAATTCCTCTTTGCTGTCTGTCATTAAGAAATGAGAACCTGCCAATGTCCAACATAACACGAGAAAGTAAACTGGTACCATCTGCCAGAAGAGTCGGGCATAATCTTACCATAATCTCAGTGTCAACCTTCCACGTTATGAGGCTAGGATGGAGGGAAAGCTAAGCAGAGACATACAATAAGGACAGACGTCTCTCAGGCATTCATTTGGCGGAACAGATTTAGTTATTTTTTCTTGGACAAAGACAGGAGGGGTTAAAGGTCAGCAGGCGAGAACTTTACAGATGAAGTGGGGTGTGGTGGGGGTGTGTAGAAGTTTTATTTGACCCTGCACCTCTCACCCCTATTGTCCTGTAAGAACACAATAGGTTCTGTCAAACTCAGGCGGTCAGCGTTTCGGCCAAGCCTGCTGAGCCACAGAAGTGCAATCAGAGATTTTAAATATGGCTGAAGGACGCTACCGATGACCAGTCAGGAGACAAAGACAAAGAAGAAAGTCGTCTTCTCAAAAGAATTTTTCTGACATGTAAGAAAGGACATTTAGGAGTGTTTAGTCAGAGTCTGTGGTGACACGTAAATATTTCAAACATTTGTTTTAGTACAGTACGACTACTCCGGTACATTTTTTTTTTTTAAACATTGGTAATTACTAGTTTCACATTCCTATTTGTAATGGGTTATAAAAACGAGTTATTACAAATGAGAAAACTATAATACACGATTAAAACACCCCATGAAAATGCATCAGTATCCATAATAATGTAACACATGAGAATTTTTTCTGAAATGTAAACGTGCAATTTACTGAGAGCTGCCTGAAATTATAATTAGAAGAAGTGGGGAAAAAAAGCCATAAGGATTTATGCTTGCTTAAATCATTGTCTTAGTCTTCTGAGAAGTTACAGTTTTCAATAACATTTGTTATGTATTTTTCATCAAAAGAGTTTTACAATAAAAGGGGGAATAATAATGCTGTGAAAAATATGGGAAAAAATAGTATGTGCAAAAAGAACCTTTTAAATATCATATATTGCTTTCAGTGTGATAAAAGGCAGTTGGTTGCGTTCTGATTGGCCATAAAAAGACGCGTTTTTAACACAGAGCTCTGCTGCAACTAGGTTATATGTCAACAGCTACTTTTCTGTAACAGTGACTTTGGCAGCCTGCGTTTAAATGCCAAAAGTCTTGCTGACATTTTTCACCTCAAAAGAAAGGGGGAAGAATGCAAAAAAGTAAAAATATATAGGATCAGAGAGCAGAACTGCAGTGTGAAAAGGGCTCTCTGGCCTTACATTCTCTCTGCTTATGTCTTGCTTTCTGTCCTCTAAATACCCTTGACATATGGAGGAGATCAAAAGAAAGGGAGAGATGAGGGTTGCGTGTGTGTCAGGGTACAATACAGGCCATAGCGAGGCCTTACAAACAGAGGATGTGGTGTGGAGTTCGATTTGTCACCGTCTCTTTTTGGTTTACTTTGATTATTGTCGTTGATGTACGGTTCACCAAAATGAGTTTAATTTAAGTATTTTATTGTCTAAACAAAGTCTTTGCATGCCTAATGAAAATGATATAATTTAGCATGACATTTTCTGTCTATTTGAATTGCTTAGGCTACACACTCTCTGGTTCAGGCTTCTCATGAGAGATTTTTGGTCAGAAAATTATATTTCACAATTTGGCAATTTTGGGGTACAATTTTTTTCTAATTTTTTTTTACTGTAAGCATCTGAATAGGGTATCATCTTAATAAAACCTTGTATATGATAAAATAAAATAGTAAAGTTACTTTTGGGGGGGTTTTTTGTTTTGTTTTTTTAAAGACATTTTTAAAGAATTTCAAGCACCTAATGTCTTTTTTTTCTCTTAATGCTAATATAGTTCCAGTGCATTAGTAGCTCATTGTGATTGATAACTACATATTGAATTGTGATGAAAGTAGATACAGAAAATATATATTTATATATATCTATATATACCTGTAATGCCAGAACAGGGATTGAGCAGGGACAAATGCCCAGAGTACCAGTGTTTCCATGAACCATTCCAGGCTGGTGGTAGGTAACTCTTGTCAGGAAGGAGCCTCATTAAATGGTCCATTAATGAAGGCTTTATGGAATACAACAGTAAACACCGCTTTGCACACAAACATAATTTTTTGACTGGCGTTTCTTTTGAGATGTTAAGCCTGGCATCGTCTTTCTGCTAAACTCTCAAAGCTGTAAAGGCTGGTCAGTTTGCTGTAATAGCCTGCAATATGGCGAATGGGCCTGTACAGGCGTTCAGAGGTCAGTGGACATGGTACAGCTTTCACATGGCCCTGAGGTCCTGACCCCCACCTTTGTTGGCCATAGTTACCCCCTCTTCCCAGCAAGGACCGAAGCCCTTTGAGCCAAGCCCTCAACCCCCTGCAGAGCGCGCCCCTTCAGCACATTAATAGTGGCACTGGAACTAATTGCCCAACCTTAGATGTGCTTGAGACCCAGATTGCCTCAGCTGCCAGTGCGCCACAAACCCCCCAACACTCCACCCCAAACAGAAGAAAACCTTCAAAAGAAGAATTGCAAAATTGCTGGTTTCTCTGCCCAGTCCTTTGGTAAAACACAGCTCTTTTCCTCAAAGGGCTTCATTTATTTCTTTGTGTTACTGTAAATGTGCATCCATTCAAGCTTGTTTTGAAAACATCGCCCTCCCTTTTTTGCGCCGCGCTCTCTCGATTTTTGTCTCGCCATTCACTGATGGCTTGGTTTTGCTTCTATTCCTGCGAGAGGACTGACAAGTACTCACTATGTACCTCGCGCCTTGGCGAGACCTTCCCACACATGCCATCCACCGCCATTTTGTTGCTAACCCCGTCAGGCACGATAAAGCGCCAAATCATCCTTTTGTATTCGGCACACGTATCGGTAATCCATCCCATCATTCTAAAATATTTTCTTTCAGGCGTGCGCTTTGAACTGTGAATTGCAGTACTGGTGTAAAGTGGTGTCTAGCACCAGACTGTTGCTGTTCACACTGTCACGTCTGCCGTCTCCTCCGCTGCAGTCAGCCTCACCCGAGTTCAAAGAGACACTGAAAGAGAGGGAAGCAGTCTGAGGGGCGTTTTATGATTTTATTGGGTCAGAGGAAGCATTGTTGGGAAGGTGTTGGTTCGTTGTCTGTACTCAATCTTTCGTAATGTGTCTACAGATTGTGGCGGTCTGCTTGTTTTTGGATGCATTTGTCTATAAGATATACTCTCACAGCATTAAGTGCTGCTTTATTGGCATGGAAATCTGCCTAACGTCGCTATCTAACGTCGCTTTGTAAATTTCAGTCGAGAGACTGCAAAGGAATATGGTACCTTTGAATCAGGTAAATGGAAATATCAAAGCGGATCATTTCTAATGGATGGTCAGATTAACTGCACATAAGAGAACATGTGTCATGGCTATATGTAGATAATAATAAATAATAAAGCTTTCTGATGCAGTACTTTTTCAGTCTTACTCTGTTGTTTTCAGTGTATCTAGGACAAAATTAGATTCTGGTAATGAAGGGAAGAAAAAACGTTTTAGCTAACACGTTCATTGTTAAGGGCTTAAAATGTTAGATTTTCCAAAAAATACTAGCTGCCTTACACAAAGAGTCACCTTTGTACTGTGCAAACACATTGAGGGATAGGTTTCAGTCAGGGCGTGACTGGCAAAAACAGGAATGATGTTGTTTGACAGCCTTACTTCAGCTTTAGATACTCTGTCGTTTCATCAATCCCAGTTTAAGGATCACAATGTTTGGCAATCAGAGCAGAAAAAACTAAAAAAACCCAAATACTTTTAATTAAGTATTGTCAAGTCACAAATAAATTAATATAGGACATATTAGCAACATTGGTAATGACAGCGTGTTATCCGGCTTCTAAGTAAGGTGTAATATGAGTGCCTTGTTGACTGTTGCAGTTCAGACAGCACAACATTTCATCAACTACTATTTAGCCTATTTAACCTTATCAGTGGAGCCATCTAGACCTTTGGCTATGATGTTAGTTACATAGCACAGACAGGAACAGTAAAAGCTGGGCTTTTAGATGCAGAACATTTTTAAAGAAGTTTTCTTATCCGAACTTGTGTATGTACACACCAAACATGATCTGTTTTTGTGGAAATTTGTTCTCAAAGAACACACTATGAGAAAAAGCTGATATGAAGCAATGAGGAGCTGGTCCTTATGGTCAAAGAAAGGGAAGAAACACAAATAGTGGGTTCTTATGAGAAGGCAGGAGAAATTTCATGGTTTGATCCATGAGTTGAAGCTGTATCATGAGCGCGTTTGTACGTATTTCAGGATGTCAGTGGGACAGTTTGAGCTCTTGTTGGCAGAGTTGAGATCAGATCTGAGGAGGCAGAGAAATAGTTTTAAAGAGTTGATTGACCCAGAGCAGAATCTGGTGGTGTGTCTGAGGTAAAATAGTATTGTTTTACTATTTGTATGTTCAGTACTGGTGTGGCAGATGAAGTGGTCTGATGGGCAGGTCTGTTTTTTTGTTTTTGTTTTTTTTTTTAAATTTGGATCTTAAAAATCAGAAAAATTAAGCTTGGTTCAAAAAACAAACAGAAATGGATTCATCAAAATGACGAGGTGTGAATTCTTGTATTAAGAATAGGTGAGTCTGACAGCCTTAAGACTCCAAGTATAGAGCGGTGAATCTGAAAGAGTTGATTCTGTTCATCTGGATGTCACTTGGATCAGTGACCAAACATTTGTCCTGCTGAAAACGCTGCATCCACAGGAACAGAATCATTATAGATATAGAGCAGTGAATTTAAATGCATTAGCATCCTAAGAATAAAAATTCTGGGATTCAGTTTTGCATGTTGTTGTATGTTGGCACATGTTGAGACAGTGATGCATAAGCTTTCATTTGGGAAGACCCCAGAAATCCCAGCAATGGCACAAAGACATTTCACGTTGATGGCGCTAGCTAGAACGACAAAAAAAAAAAAATTGAATGTTGAACATATAACACCTGCAGCAATGGATTATCATAGCAAATTAAACATAAAGGTACAATGGCAACAGATTATTGCATTGCAGACCAAGAATGTTTGTACTTTACAGATATAATGCCAGATCAGTTGTGATCTAAGTCTCAGGCCATAGTGTTAAATAAAACTCTCCACTGAAACCAAAACTGATTGAATTCTTTGAGGCTTAGCAACTCTTTAAAGAACCTAGTAGCAGGTCCTTTCACAAGTATTCAAGTTATGTCCTTGCTTTTCAGAGCTAGTATTTCATACTCTACGCTTTGACTGAACCAAGGTAACTGTTCCCATACCATCAGTCTACGTAGATTTAAAAAAAAAAGAAATCCATGAATCCATCGTGACTAAATGAATATTTAAAAATGGCTACGTTTCCTAATCTTTAAACTTTGCTTCAATGGCACGGATTTTCAGTATTATTTTATTTAAAGCATTTCAGACATTTATGTAGGTTGTATTCATAGGTGACCTCCATCAGTGACATACAGTTATATACAGCTGTATCCATAAAAACAAACGACAAGAGAGGAATTGCAGACTACACATTTCTCCCTGAAACACTCACACCCCTTTTGGCTTTTCTAGGACAGCTTCTGCCCACTGAGGCTCAACACTGCCTGCTCTTTATGAAATATTTGCATGTCATACTTCAGTCTCCATGTTTGCATGCTCCCAAATAATCCATCACATAAACTTCTTCCCTCTTTAAATAAACTCTAGTACGGCAGCAGAAGTAGTAGCAGCGTGTCTGCCGGCCAGTCTGATAATCCTCCAAGGAAACGTAGCCACTGACAGATGTGTGCGTTGCTATCAAGAATTACAGCTGTGATAAGAAAGATTGAACTTTATCCTCTTGTAGAAATGATAGAGGGATGGAGCTCTACAGTGTTATTATATGGTAAATATCCTGTAGATATGGTGCCCACTCTAATCCAATGACCGTTTACTTTAAATCTCTTTTTGCTGTGTATGTGGGTATGTTATGAATTGTGTTGTGTCATGAGTAAGCATTGGTGTTCAGTTTTGGTTGACCTGTTAATCAGCCTTTGATTATGTGAGGTGACTGTTCAGAACCTAAAGAAGTTTGAATGATGGAAGTTTATCTGGCAGCAACAAAAAGTTTCTACTAGTAGTTGATTTATGAGTAAGAGAGGAGGAGGAGCTTGGTTCCTACAAGGCCAAAAAAAAGGAAATCTTAGCATTTATGACATGACATTTGAGCTTTGTGGGTTTGCATATGTGCTGTTCTTGGACACTAAGCATACAGCATAAATGTGTGATAATATTATTCACGTCTGTAAAGCTAGCAGGTGTAAATTTGCTAGTAGTGGCCAGTTTGAATGGCGTGCACCTTTTCCTAAGTGTATTTCTGAAAGCTGTTTTATTTTGATAATGCAGAGGTTTTAACCTGTACATTGCACAGCATCTACAGTATTTCTAATTACTGCAGCTGCTCTGCCACTCCACCACTGTCTGCAAGAGTACATACAGTAAATAATTTATTTTGTATCAGGGATGTGATGAAAAGCTTGAAATAATGCCACTTCATTGAGTGACATTGTTTGAAGCACTATACTGTTGATGATTGGGTAGAATAAAGAAAATACTTACAGAAAATAAGGTTTAGTCTAATGTCTATCCATGAGCTGTGTTACATAGAAGATTAAAAGAAGGATAACATCAAGATCACCACTTAAGAAACATCCTCGATTCAGTATTATACAAGTGAAACTGTCAGAAGCTATTTTAAATATTGTGAATAGGACTCTCAAGTATGTGAGACAAGCTTATGACCTTGTAGAGAGTCATTCTTGCTGAAGGGGAGTGCACAATCACTGTTTAAAAAAAGAAAAAACAGCAAAGACTTTGCTGCTAACGCTGAATGTGGCACACTTGTTTTTCCCTCCGCATTGCTTTTTCACAACCAAATGAACGCTTTCACCATTTTTTTTATTTTTTTATTAATGCTACAGTTTGCTATTTAAACTGAAGTGCTAAAGCTCAAGTACCTTATCTCTCCCTTCAGGCTGAGGTATGTGTTTATTTATTGGACTGTCAGTCGGTCTGTCTCAACATTTTTGTCCAGTGTGAGGTATCTCGGCAACAGCTAGATTGCCACTAAATTATCAGCATAACTTAATCATAATAGTCAGACTCTTAATGCTTTTGATGACCCACTGAATCGGTTAGAATGTGACAACATTAGAGTTAATTAATGAGGCTTTGATTAGTAGCAAGGTATCTGTGAAATGTGCTGTATATTTACAGCATTTTTTTAAAACAAGTCACTACTGTACAATACTGGAATTTGAAACTTCATATAACACCTTGAAAATTTTTGATATTCTACACAGTTCTTATTACCACAGAGACGTATCCCTGACATTTGGGGTAAAATATTTATTTATTTATTTTATTAAAAAGACATGAAATGTCATAGTTCTGCTTTCTGAGATGTAAGGATGTAATGGCACAACTTCGTGTTGAAACTGACAAATTCACATTTGTCTAGCCGAGATTTCAAAACTGAGCCACATACACAATGGGAATACAGCCACTCCAGATGTGCTCATCGCCATCAAGAATTACAGTTTTTGTAAGAAAAGACTGAACTTTATCCTCTTGTGGTAATGCAACATTAATAGGTCTACACTCTTATTATATGGAAAATATCCTGGACATAGTGAGCCCTCTCTAATCCAATTAGGATGCACTTCAAATCTCTCTTCCTGTATGTTGAGAACTCACACCAAAACAATCTTATATAGGTTGACATGGCAGAGGAAACATGGCTAAATTTGATTTTGGGGGGATGAACTTTTTAACTGCCATAACTTTTTTTTTTAAACAAAGGTTGCACATTTGTTTTGTTTTCTCTGCTGTTGTGAAAATCAGACTCCCAAGCTGTGGTTCTTGACAAATACTGGATTTTGTATACGTTCATTCAAGAATTCATTCATGTGTAGGACTCAAAATCCTGTTGCTTCAATATAAATATTGCAGACAACTTATAAATCATAATAATAGTTTGTAAGCAAACTCAAGCAGTGTCTCGGATGTGAGACGGCGAAAGTTTAAAATCGACAAATTAAATCATGTTTACATTCAAGGACCGAAGCGCTCTGGTAGGCATAGTAATGTAGAGAGAGCGGGTGACGTTGTTATAGAGCCAAAGTGTTTGCACAGGAAAGACTTGGGCAGATGAATGGGTTAAAAGAAAAGCTTGACTTAACACAGGAGACTGCCTAACTGTATTGTTATTTAGATCACATGATTTATACTTCTTACTTTTGCAAAAAAGACTAAAGAGAGGGAGAGAGTTAGCAGCTTTGGTTATTTTACCATCCATTAAATTTGATGAGCAGTTGTCAATGTAGTTCGGTGAGGCTGCATAATAGAAAAAAGCAGCCTGTATTGTGGAAATCATCAGTGCAGCAATAGTGTTATTTTTTTCACTCAGTTTTTCTGACCTTGCTGCGAAGTCTTAGTTAACATTTTTTCCAGGTAGGTAGCCGATTAATATGATTTTTGACTAGAGCTTGGCTAGTTTTCCCTCTCCCCAAATACTCGAAATACATATTTGAGAATCAGTCTAACTCTTAGCTACAGCTTCCAAAACGTGGCAATACAGAAGTTTGTGATTTCTATTGGGTTTCTATTTTATTCTTTCTTTATATATTTGCTATTCTTTATAAACTTTTATACAATGTGTTTTTTTTTCTAAAACAGATTGCTGGTTTTAGATTTAAGCTTTTCAAAATAAAATACCACAGCACCGCTAATCTAACAAGTTAATTCCAACCCTGTTTGTACCTCATGGGTTTGATAATCAGTGCTACAGAAGTTGAAGGCAATCATAAAAAAAAAAAAAAATCTTCTTTTCAGAAAAATCAGTCTCAGAAAAGCTACTGGGTGTTTACAAAAGTGCACCTTTTCATTATGTCAAGCACCAGCATAAATGAGTTTATTAACAAGAGAAAGCAGAGCGTGGTAGCAAACCTGCACTTAGCTCGTTTGTGCCCCGTGAGTCAGCCACATCTTTGCCAAAAGTCTCTTTATTTTTATTTATTTATTTTTTACCACAACAATCTTATTTTTTAAAGTAAGCAGCTTCACTAACAGTTTTGTTAGCAACAGCGTAACCAAAGTGATATCATAACAGTTTATCTTCCTTCTGCCTCCTAATTTGTTGACGGGTGTTTTTCCCAAAATATGGAACTAATGAGATCAGCTCTTTACATCTCAATGTATCTATTTAAAACAACCAGTCTGTGGATTTCACCAAAAACAAACACGAGTGCAGAAGAGGAGCTCAGGAGAGCAAACAGGGCCTGACTCTTTTTTCCACCCCCCACTCCCCCCCCTGCTTGCGTTTTTGGAGATCATTTGGCCATGCCACCATGTCACTGTCACCGTCTAATCTCATTGGTAAGCCCCAGGCATGCCACACTGTCCCGGCAGCCCACATCTGAACAAACACCCTCAGAGAGAAAGACACCAACCTTTCTGTGAGGTGACAGAGAAATGATGAGCGAGGGAGGGAAGCGTTAGCAAGGGGGAAATGTACAGTGCAGTCGCCAGCACCTGTCTCGATATTCATCTTGGTAGTGCAAGAACAGAATCCCCTGTCCGCCTACAAATGATACCAGTGAGTGGCTTTAGGTAAAAGGAGGAGTGTACAGCGACACGGTACCTGTCAGGATGTATATACCAGAAGCTTTTTATGTTATCTAGCTCTTGAAAGTTGTGGGGCCTGAAGAATGTTAGAAATTCTAATGGAGATTTAAAAGATCATTAATTAAAAAAGAATTGGCTTCTCTCTTTAATAAGCACAATATGATACGGCTTTTAAGCTTGTGTTATTTTCAACTGTTCTTTAACATTTTATGGGAGAACAATAGCAATGCAGCTCACATTTAGACTGCAAAATGACACAAGATGCAGAAGATGGGCTTGGAAAGAATAGGCAGACGCAAGCTTCTAAAGATGATGAGCAACAGCAATACAGTGATGGGAGTCAATAATTGAGTTTTGGGAAACAACATTTATTTTGCACGTTGACATAGCCGCACTAAAAGAGCCAATTAAGGTGGTCAGATGTGTTCCCTTTATTGTGCTTCCTCCACCGTCCCCTATTTTGTAACAAAGCTAATTAAAAATGGCGTGTTTTGTCTGAACGGCCAGTGCCAGTCACAGTGTTGACTTTGTTTGGAGGACCGGGATGTTGCCAACAGGAATGGTTCCAGCAGAGACTATTGAAAAGAAGGCTCATTTTCACGCTTCAAAATAACACCAGGGAACAATCAAGGTCGTGTTTATTAAAACACATCAGAGAGGTGGACTCCCCGCCAAAAGCCCTGCTCAGCCAAATGCAACACCCGCTCTGTGATCACAGAGAGAAAAACGCATCCGGAGTCATTTTAATAAAATGATAAGGTGGCTGGATCCACATGGCCGTGCTGGGCTTTTGGTTTGGTTTTGTTTTGTTTTTACAGCCTTTTGGGGGAATGTTCAGAGTTAATCTTTTTTTGTAATCAATTCCTTTTTTGATTGATTGAATCTTTATTTTGAACATGTTAAAAAAATAAAACAACATAGAATAAAAAGAGATAAGCAAACAAAAGGAAAACGAGCAACCACAACTACAAATAACTTTCATGTTCAAAAAGGAGCAGGAAGAAGCATAAGCTTATTTAATCCTGCTCCCTTTCCACTATCTAGTAATCAATATACTACAAAAATACCTCCTTACAATTACATTATATGTTATGTGTATTTTTTTTATTTATTAATTAAATCCCTATCTATCTATACATATATACATATACACATATATTCAATACCCCCGATAACACCTCAAAGGATACAAAACCTATAGATATACCAACATACTCGTGCACCCCCACACACATGAAAATGTTTGACAAGAACACCCTATCAAATCTCTACTTCCTCCCTGTACCCTGAAAAAACCATATCCTTAAACTGCTGTTTAAACTGACTCATGCTTGGACATTGCTTCATATCTTTACTGAGTCTGTTCCACAGCTTCACTCCACACACAGTGGAGAAACTTTTTAATGTTGTACGGACACAAAGATGTTTTAAATTTAATTCCCCCTTCAAATTGTAACTCCGTTCCCTTTTAGAAAACAATATATATATCTATATATATATATATATATGTGTATATACATATATATGTATGTATACATGTATATATGTATGTATATGTGTGTATATATATATATATGTATATATACATGTATATATGTATATATATGTATATATGTGTGTGTTTCTTGCTTGTACATATGTGACCAAGTGGTCGGCAGGGTTAGATAAAAAAAAAACTAATAAAAACGACAACGCCATCTAGGGGAATTTCACCCCCAGGAAATAGGTATTTAAGAAAAATAGATAAAAGCAAATAAAAGAGGCCACACAAATTCAAGGATGCACAGATAGGCAGGTTGGCTCAAATATTAACTTACTTTTATTTATAATAAAAGGAATAAAGGATAAAATATTAAGAAAACAAAATGTAGCTTCGTGGTTGACAGTGTCCTAATAAAATACAATAAAACAATCATGGAACTTGGAC